>JAAGAY010008469.1:18368-35482 GCA_011801015.1 Ardeotis arabs
AGGGCCGCTCTCCACTTCAACCTGTGGGAGCAAAATGAAACAGAGAGGATGCTTAAAACCATGAAAAGCTTCTGCAGCATCACGCAGCTCTTCCCATCTGTGCCAGAGCAGCAAGGGACAGCTTTTTATCTCACCGCTGCCAAAATTTTAGGAGAATTAGCTTACTCCCTGCCTTTGAAAGGCTCTGCTGAAGTGCTCACCAGAGCTGCTGCGGGTCTGTTAGGATGATCAGGAGACGGACGGGCTCTCCTCCGCACTCCCGGGTGGTCTGCCTGGAAACTCCCCAGCACTCCATGCCTTTCCCATCCCGCTAACTGGGAAAAAAATCAAGTAGCCCCGGGGAATTGTCCCGGCGTTTTGACAGACCTGAGTTATATCCCGGTTAAGCCTTTGTGGACTTCACTGCACTGGATGGCCTTCATGCTTGGAGACTTCATCAGCAAAATAAGTCATTAAAACGGGACCTCCTTGGATTTACGTTCTGCTGCTTTTGCAGTGTGCCAGAGTATGGGGGATTTCTTTTTTCCCTTACGCTCGTCTGATGGGTTTTGGGAGGTGTAAGTCCCAGGATGGTCACCTTCTTGGGATGCTGCAAGGATGGCATGCCTCGGAGCAGAGCAGCTCAAAACAGCTCAGGATGCTTCTTCAGGACATGGTTTAGTAGGCATGATGGTGTTGGGTTGGCGGTTGGACTTGATGGTCTTGAAGATCTCTTCCAACCTTAAGATTCTATGGTTCTATGTTGCCGATGTGCTATGAGGAGTGGGAGCAGAGTGGACCCCTCTGAGATTTTTCTCTTCCATTTCTGCCATTAAATATACTTGGTGGGGGGAAAAAAGTGACTTTTAATATCCCCGAGTGCTGGAAACATCTTGAAAACGCCTTGAAAAGACTGGAAATGATCCAGGCATGGAGCACAAAATCTCACGCTCAAACCTCCAGCAGGGATTTCAAAAAGTGACGGCTCGGAGCTGTAGTCATGGTGAACGGTTTGATAAACCAAAATATATTGGGGGACAAAATAAAAAAAAAATATGGGAAAAGAGGATTAAGGGCAGCCTGGATGGGAAGAGTGGGAGGCTGCCATGGAAATCTGGCGGTGGCACAGGGGTGGGGACAAGTCATCGGCACAGAGGAGGATGGAAATACCACGCGTGAGAGACCTGAGGAGCAGAAACAGGATAAAATTAATGTGTAGGAAGGTGCTGTGTGTGGAGATGAGTAACGGAGATCTGCGACGATACACGTTGTATCCCTGGGAAGCAGCGGGGTGCGTGAGGGAGAGGGCAGCCGTGGGGCCAAGCGGGCGTGCTTCCCAAAATCAGTCAGGTATTTCCATAACAAAGTGGACCGGACTCGGCCAAGAGGAGGAAAAAATCCTCAAGAGTTTGCCGCCAGTTGAAAACTGTGAATTGGGACCTGGAGGGATTTATTTTTTTTTTGAGGGTGGAAAAGAAAAAGGTGTCCCAGGGTTGTGGCTGAGCGTCTCGCCAGGCTGGCACGGAGACGATGCCATCGGCTCTCGGAGATGCCCGCTGCCAATGGCCAGCCCCTGCCTGAAAGGGGAAAATTTGGCACCGCGGGGAGCGGCTGGTATTTTCCCGAATATGCCATATGCAGGGAAATGGGAAAGGGGAGGGATAATGACCTTTAACACTAAGATTACAAAAAAAAAAAAAAAAAAAAAAAAAAAAAAAAAAAAAAAAAAGAAAGAAAAGAAAAAGAAACCAACCCAAACCATTACCATGATCATTGTAGCATGAAACACAAAACCTTCCTCTCGCAGCCGCACAAAGCCGTGCGGAGCACACCCGGAGTAATTAATAAAATGAAAGCCCCGTTCCTTGCAGATGGAGATGTGGGGAATAAAGGAGCTCCACGGCGCTGAGCTGTCATGCATCGCATGCTACATCTGTTATGGAAATCAGCGGCCGTGGGGCCTTTTGTTCGGGCTAAAGCCCTCCCAACAGGGATTTGGCTGAAGTAGATTTTCTTGTTATTAAACATGATTTTGAGCGAGTTGAGAGCAGATGCTCCTGCAGCATTTGGAAGGAATAACCAACCTTCAAGTGTGCAGCTTCCCTGAAAAGTCGGGGATGGCCCGCAAGAGCGATTCCGGCTGGGAGCTAACGCGCTGCCCTGGGTCCCTGCTTTGCACATGAATGCCGCTGACACCAGATGAGCCTTCTGGCCTCCCCGCTGCCAGCACCCCCTCCCAGCCTTTCCATGGCCCACGCCGAGCGGGAAAGGACCAGAGCAGCCCGGCACGGGGCCACCTGCGTGGGCCAGAGCCGTTGCTGTTACCGGCGGGAGCGCAGATGGAAGGGACAAAGGGAGGAAGGCGACAAAAAGCCACCGGCGCATCCTTCGAGCGTCACGCCATTGGCATAGCACCTTGGTGCGGTGTTTCGGGGTGGTAGTGCCATTGTCGACACCGGAGAAAAGGCTCCTGGCAAGATGGGATGTGCAATATTTCAGCAGTTTTAGGGGTGCGTGTGCAGAGAGAAGGACACAGCTCAGCTGCGTTGCCCCAAATTTAGTTGCAGAAGCACATCGCTGTGTGTTTGCACAAAGTGGTACCCCCAAGCTTTTCAGGGTGGTTAAAGGTACAGAAGTGGGAGTGGAGAACAGGCATTTTGGCAGGAGAAGGGTTTCTCATAGCTCATCCAATGCCACCCATCCACCTTGTCGGCTGCCCCTGCTCAGAACTACCCACAGCTCCCTGCTGTGAATCACGGCAAACGAGCAGGACGAAGAGCAGCCAAAGGGCTCCAGAGCAGACAAACACCAATAAGAGGAGAGGGCGAGATCGCAGGGCTGCTGTGCAAAGGTCAGTCATCATCATCTTCATCATCATCCCCAGCAACACGGATGCTCTGCTCCCATCCAGCATTAGTCACGGGAGCAGGCAGCGTGGAAGGGAAAAGATTTCCCTAAACGCTAGACATGCTATAGAATAAATGACTCACTGTCTGGTTTAAGGAAAGTCTTGAATCTAATTTGCAGTTATTACAGTCAGGAGAAGGTTAATGGCTCTGCTCTGAGTAACTTGAAAGTAGCAGAGCAACCTACCACTGAAAATCCTTCCCTGACTTTGGGAGGTCCATTTTCCAGGGCAGAAAATGCCCTGCAGCTCCGTAAATTGCTTTTGTTCTCCTCTGCCCATGCTGGAAAGGTTGCACAGCTCGGTGCCATCAGCCTGTTCCCAGGGAGGGAACACACTCCCACCGCTCCGGATCTGGCTGCGGAAGCACGGGGTGGTCCCTGCCCCGGTGGCTGGCGGGGTCGCAGGGAAAATGCCGAGGTTCGGCGTGCAGCTCCTTCGCTGTTACCTCCCCAGGTGCATTTAACCAAGCAATTTCCCTTCCCAGTCCCTCCGTGGTCACCGCTACCTTTTCCCCAGCACCGAGGTCACCCGAGGACCCACCAGAACTCCTCAAGCAGCAGCCGAAGCTGCTCCAGGGCGTTACAGTCAACATTCACCGCTTGATTTACATGGCGACAACAGCAACCACCACATAGAGCGCTTGGTGTCAGCAGGGAATTCAGCATCCTCCGCCCGGTGACATCCCAGGGCACCACCACGACCACCGATGCCGTTTTCTGCCCTGGTTGACTTGGACTCCAGCCACGGGTTGACACCTTAGAGCCACCCACCGTGTTTATTTGTTCTTCTCCTCCTTCAAGTCAGTCGCTTGCTTAAATCAAAGCTCCTTGTGCTGGTGATGAAAACGTTCTTTGGGCTTTCCACCAAAAAAGCCTGGTGACACCCAGTAGGGTCAGCAGCACAGCCCATATGCAGCCCCCCCAGCCAAAGCCCTTCCTCTTCCTCCTCTGCTCAGGGCTCACCAGTAACTTGACTCTCCACACGGATATAATTAATAATATTAAATAATATGAGCATTATTTCATTGCATATACACTGAAAAACCACTTTACTTCATGAGTGCACAACACGGGCGTGCTGGAGCAGGTTATCGACACCTCCTCACTCCAACAGTTGACGTTTTCCTGCTAAAGTGAGTGAAACAGCCACTTTCACCCCAAAGGGTTCCCCAGGTGGGCCGTTCCCACCCGCTGCCGGGGGCTATGGGAACTTGGACCCCAGGAATGTGGTTGAAGCGGGCGACGCCTCCGCTCGCTGGGCGAGGCCACGCGGGATTCCCACGGCGGGTTCAGCGCTCCTTGCTCAGCACGGAGGGGGGGCACGGCAGAGCAGGGACATCCCCTTTTACAGTTTTGATAGAAGCAACCTCTTACTGACTTCAACAGTGAATTGCAAGAGAAAAAGCTTTATCAGCTTCAGGAGGGCTCGGCAGCATTTGTGCCAGGACGTATCTATGACAGCAAAGAGCTGGAGTTGCCAGGATTAGCTGCAAAGTGTGTGAAGCAGTGGGCTAAAAAACCATTTCCCCATTTGACAGCTTCCTTTTTCACAGATCCTTTTCAAAATCAGACAAGATCTTTTCTTTTTTTTTCCCTCAGATTGCTTCTCATCCCTAATCCTCCAAACTAATTTAGGGAGGACAAAAAAAAAGACACTTGGCAGAACATCGCTCCTCGATACCAAGCAGTTTCCACCTTCACAAAGCTCTTGTGCTGAGAGCCTGGACCCAAGCATCCCCTTGTCGGGGCTCAGCACAGCCCAAGGGTTATTTTGGACATTTAAGGGTCTCCCAGGAAGCTGAAGGAGCTCAATGGGCTGCTGGAAAATAGAAAAGTTGCTTCTGTTTGAGCATACCAACCAGCAACGGTCGCCGTTGCAGCCCTGAGGGCTGCAGCTCTGCTACAACTCCAGCATCTCGGCGACTTTGAGATCTGAACGAGACAAAGTCCCTGGGAAAAAACGTTAATAAATCTTCTGTTAGAGGAAAGGAGTTTGGTGTGAAAAAGCCCAATGATCTGAGAATTACTAATTATTTGCTTTTCAGCAACTAATCCCTCCCTTGGGAGGGCCAGCGCTGCGACGTGAGGATGAGGCAATGAAATGCCATATTGACAACATCAAACTATTAATTAGCCAAGCTCTCCTCGTTTCTCTCTGCAGATCGGCTACGAGGACCAGTCTGGAACCTACCAAGACAGGTGGAAAAACCCGTAACCATGCAACAAATAGCACAGCTCAGGCATTTTAAAAAACTTTTAGTGAGGAACATGAGGTGGGTTTGCTTTTCTCGCCCACCTTCTCCCCGCCGTGCCGGCATCCTGCCGGCTCCTGCCCCCTCGCTCGGAAGGATCGCACGCCGAGGACGTGCCCACGGCAAACGGTCTGCACAACGAGGAGGTGCCAGATCGCGCTTACTCAGCACGGTGAGGGTTTGCCGTCCCGCTGAGGTTCGGTGCCAGGTCTATTTCTGCACCGCAAACCAGCCCACCGCGTTTAGAAACACGGCTCTCCCGGGGATCCCTCGGGATTTTCTGCGAGGGATGAGTTTTAGTAAACGGCCTCCATTACCGTAAGCGATGGCGCAACCCTGTTGTGCAACAAAAGAACGACGACAAAAATAAATTGCAGAAGTGAAGTGCTTTTTGGAAGTGGACCGAGTCATGGCGATCTGCCAAATTTGTTTTCCAGGGATCCAATGGTGCTGAAGGGGAACATCTGACCAAGCCACAGCCCACAACTGAAAATACTTCCGATTCACCCCTCGCTCGCTTCA
Organism: Ardeotis arabs; assembly: GCA_011801015.1. Classification (NCBI taxonomy): domain Eukaryota; kingdom Metazoa; phylum Chordata; class Aves; order Otidiformes; family Otididae; genus Ardeotis; species Ardeotis arabs. The sequence continues at coordinate 24,029 of JAAGAY010008469.1, forward strand.
GCAACTGGAGAGCCGATCATCTTACCGACACCAAAATCAGACCGTGCTCCTGCAGCTGCGGATGTCACCTCAGCCCAGGCTCTGCTGTTAGCAGAGTAAACCTCTGGTCCTTCCTCTTGCTCAGAGGTTTCAACCACCGCTGGCCAAAGCTAGCAAGAAATGTTTCATGTGAAGGACAAAATTGGCAATTCTGGTCTAAAGGAAGTGGTAAAACCGGCAGCAGTGAGAGAAAAAGAAACGCTGGCAAGGTTTGTGGCTTTGGACAGACCTACCAACTTTATTTTTTAATGTTAAAAGAAAAAATGTAGATAAATCAAGGCATCTCCCTCTTCCATCCACTGAGAGTAAAATAAAGGACGGAGCTGGTGGCATCAAAGGAGGGTAGTGATCCACTAGTGATCAACGCTGCTTAATTGAAAATGGATCTCTACCTCCTGTCCATAGGAGTCTAAGGATGGTTTAAGAGTACCTTGAACGGGACCTTCCCAGCCCACACCGTTTGACTTGTGACCACAAGGAGTGACATGAAACCAAGCCTGCGCACATTAAATGGGTCAAGAAGTCCTTACAAACTTTGATGGATCTTTAAAGTAAAACTGGCATCACCAGGAAAGCATGTTTGCAGTGAGGCTTCAAAGGGGTTGTTTCTTTGTCCCAACCTACTTCACCATCTTACCAAGACCCACAGGAGTTTGAAAAGAAAAAGCAGGATCTGTAAAACCTGGGAGAGCAGTAGAGCAGTGAAGGACACCCATGACCACATCACTCTACCGAGTGTGAGCCAAAACCAGCTGTGCCAGAGCCAAACGCCAGTATGACCACTGAGCACCCAGGGTGGGGAACTGGTGATTTGAAGCCCAACTGCTCCTCCAGCATTTGCCATCCTGATAAAGAGGTCAAAAACCTACAAGAGCGCTGAGAGGAACCATGCAGTTGGTTACATATGAATTGGGAAATAAACGTTATAGCAGGAGATCCAAAGTCACTGAAGGAGTTGATCTGTTTGTTTGTGGTGACTTAATTCCAGGCTAGCGACCTACAAGGCGGTAATCAAGATCACACCAATCCGACATACGCAGTAACTACAAAGAAAGACCAGGGGCTGAAACAAGACAAGTTCAGACTACAAGGACGAGGCAGTTTTGAGGCGTAAGGATAATCACCCCCTGGCTAAAGGCACCCCACCCCAGCAGCCTCACCAGAGGAAGTCCTATGTCCCATTCGCACGTTGACAGAGACCACCTCCAGCTCCAAGGGCTGGCGTTCCAAGGATGTGTGGGGACAGGGCTCTCCAGGAACCCAGGAGCTGCTGGAAGGACACTGCAGCAGGGAGTGACACTGCAGAGCCAGCCCAGCATGCTCCCAGCCTGAGCCCCCTTCTAGCACAGCAAGTCCTTCACCCGCCTAACTACATCATCTTCCAACCCAGGGAACAAAACCTGGCTTGGTTATCTCCAGAAACTGGAAAGGATGATCAGGTCAGCCCAGGACGGTCACAAGCTTTAGCGAGATGGGAGTTCTGCCAGACTGGAGAGAGGTAGAGTGACCACACATGCTTGAGCAGACCCCAGAGTGAGAAACTTGGAGGCTCCCTTGCCTTGACTTCACAAGTTGCAAGGAGAAAACCTTGTAAAGGTGGCAAGGACAACAACCCTGGCTGCAGTCAGCACCATGTCCTCTGTGCCCAAACAGAGCTGATGTGTTGGGACAGCTCTTCCAAGAGAAGCCACAGCAACCAGGATGTCCCAACAGTGACAGAGAACAAGCACATCCCTTGGTTAGGAAAGTCTTTGCTGAACTCGCGGCAGCCAAAGAACAGTTCCTACAAAATATGAAACCTCTTCAGCAGCACCACTCAATGCTTTAGAAGCAAAGCAAACCAAACTTCACAAGTTTGCTTGCTCTGGTCTTCGCCATCTCTTGTCATTTTGGGGAAAGAACTCGGCAATCCGTGCTACGTGCTGAAATATAATGCCCCAAAACCCAAAAGGCTGCTGCAAGGGTACGAATCAAATCGCACCCCAGGTCCCAGCTGTGCCTGGCCTGTAGCTCAGCACAATTATGTCCACAACACACAAATATTAATGAGCTAACACATAAATATTAATAAACTAACACACAAAGGCCATTTCCACTACAAGTCAATGACTTTTTTTTTTAATTCAAAGGAAAAAATGGTATTTTAATAAATACTGCAGAAACATTAACCAAACATACAAAGTGACTTCAACAATTAAAAAAAAAGTAATGAATGTCCTGTTTTATAACAGTTATAACTTATTTTTTCCACAATATTTAAATACAGAAAGCACTTACCAGCTATTTTGTAATACTGCCCTAAGCGCATTGTTGCATCAGTCAGAAGCTTATTATGGTGGTAAAAACATCTTTTTGTGGGAAATAATCGGAATGGGTGGGGTGGGTTTTTTTTTTTCTTCTTTTATCAGATGAAACAAAGTGCCAGGAACACACAGAACCCAGTTTTCATTCCGGTAACCCTTTACCTTTGCACAAATTAATGTGAACACCAGCTCTAACACTTCAAAAAACGAAGCGTTACCCTCGGGAACGGAACGCTTGTCCTCAACAAGCGCCAGCCACGCCGGTTGGAGCTTACGGTATCCTTCCTTGCGAGAGAAGCGATGGAGTTAAAGTCGGTCAGCAAGCAGTTGCGAACAATTTTCAAGGCCGATTTATTTAACGTAACAATAGTATTCAGTAAGCAAAAAGGAATTTGACTGAACTGGTTCACAGATGACGGTTGTCTGGATACGTATATATTAGTCTTAAAGACCACGGGCAGTATCCAGTTTCCACTGGGGACTCCTTAAGGCGTCACAGTTCTTCAGACCCCATTTCCTCACCACGAGCAAACGCAGTCTGCGGTGAGAGACAAGAGCATCACAAAAGATAACCTAGCTCTGCTGGCTCATTTGCAGATTCTTGGGGTTTTTGCAAGGATAATTGCAGTGAACCACATCACAGAAGAGCACTTCTCCGTAGCGTTTACAGAGGGCTGGATCCTGGGATCCGCCCCGCTCTCCGACTCCTCGCAGAAGCAGAGGAGTCTCAGGGTTTCCCCAGATGGGCAGTAAGGCTTAATGAATTATCTTGGTTGTAAAACTAAGGATCATTTCTCATCCTAGCTCTTAGCACCTTTCACTTGAACCTACAGCGACATACCCATACAGCACACCAGAACCGGAGACCATTTCCACTCTAAATCACAATCACAAAGAGGAACGGAAAGCCAAGAGTCCCGCAACGGGCAGGCAGTTCGCCCCCGCGCCCCAATCCGATCCATTTCATTTCCACAGTGCACCTATGATGCTGGGAAAACTCAAATGGTCGCCTTCGTCACAAACGAGCTCAAACGTAGCTTGCGCTGCCGTCTCGGGGAAGGCAAAGCTCCAGACTTCTCACGCACAGCGTTTTCCTCCAGGTGACGCACAGGCTTCGGCACACTCTCCATTTTAACGATGAGCTACTAAAAAAATTAGATCATATCCTTTGGAAAACCAACTATAAGGTCACAGGGATAGTTCCTTAATGAGGAGGGCATATTAATAACGTCGTCTTTAAAAAAAAAAAAAAAGATTACAGTATTATTTTAATGAAATCAAAGTGGTAGCATCCAGGAGCAGAGCGTTAATAAAAGAAACAAGCACTGTCAATGACATCTCTCCTCTTTGCAGGGTTATTTTCCCATTCACTCTCTCTTTCCTCAGCACATTCAAGCATTTTCCCTTTTTTTTTTTTTTTTTTTGGCATTTTCTTCAATGTATCATTTCCTGATGCCACCTCGTTTAGAGCCATTTCTTCTCGCTGCTCAGTTCCTAAGCACAGTCTCACCCAAGAGGTGAAGTCTCCATTAAAGCGCTGCCATAAGCCCTCATTAAATACCATGTGGCTGCGTACTTCATCGAGCCTCCACCCCTCCCGGACGCTCTCTTCCTCCTCCTTCAGGAAATCAAGGTCCTTCACATCACCGTGCAACTCTTTGCTTTGTCCTTTCGCAAGTCCGTCGCCACTGTGGAAAGTTCTGGCCTGCCAGGCATGTGTGAGATTCGCTTTGTTGCCCTCTGCGATTTGTTTCGTTTCACATTTTTATTTGTTTTGTTCACACACGCCAAGGTGGCAACATGAAAAATGTCTCTGACGCTGTTTTCTGACTGTAAGGCTGAGCATTCAATATACGTAGCGGCTCCAATCTGTTTGGCCATATTTGCACCCTAAGGGGAAAAAAAGAACATGCAATCAATACCAAGCTTTCGCTGAGAGCCAAAGCAAACCGTACAATTACTTTTCAGCGCTGTTTTCCATACACAATGTTTCGTGAAAACCCAAGCTATGGCTCCAGCACTACAGCCAGCAGTTAATTTTGCAAAATAAACAGAGCTCTGGTTCCAAGATGCATTAAACAAGTATCCCTTTTTTATCTCCTACGCCGATAAACACAAACTGGAAGAGAGAAGGTAAGCTCAGCGACCTGCAAACAACTGCAGAAAGCCAGAAGTGTATTAGCAGGACCCATTTAGCAATTTCACCCTTACACCTTAGCTTACATCCATGAATCTCATGGGGAAAGGTCTGGATCTGGCAGTTTCCAGATTTCAACCTGCTGTCTCCAAACAGAAAAATGTATTTGACTGCTTTATGGGTCGGCCAGCGCGCCCCTGACCCGCACGGAGCCCACATTGCGTCTCCATGAGGGGGCAAAGATCGTAGGGAAATGTGCTGTGGGTTTCTGGGTGGGGGATACTTAAATCAACTTGTAGCTAGGGAACAGGCAAAAAGAAAAAAGGGAAAAAGGACATTAGTGGTTACACAAGCCCTTCCTCTTTGATTTTCAGTGGATTAAGTCAAAGCAGGGATATTTGTTCCAGCAGCACAAGGAAAACAACACGCAACTCCAGCAGATGACAATACCCCGGTATCCTGTCGCGGATTTCAGTACTGGAAGACAACACAGCATTGTGTGGGGAAAAAAAAAAACAAACCCAGAGTTGTTTCAATGGAATTTTACTTCTGAGGGATGAATCTTTTTATTAAGTTACGAAATCCAACCACATCCTTGTTGTGTCACTCCTCTTTACTCCAGCACCAGGCTGATGGCACTCATCTGTGCGGACCCACGTCTTCAGCGCGCGCTATTTACACTGCAGTGATGCAGCCGCCTTATCAATCGGGAGCGGCTGATAAAGGAGTATTCGTTTGTTGGACAAGGCCTCCCCGCAGTTAAACATCTCCACTCCTACTAACCAAGCCTAGCCTATGCATCAGAAATGTTTGCTCGGGTGTAGGCGACTGGAAACCGGCTAGCGTACTGGGGGCAGGGTGTCACCATCAACCGGCTTTATCCTCCAGTTAAGGAGGATAAAGAGGAATGGGGAAAACCCCACTAAGCTCTTTGATCCCACGTCGACTTCACGAGTCAGGGGAATTTAAAAGCAAGCTGTGTATCTCTACTCCAGAAGATCCTTCCCCTAGAACCAGCACAGGTTGCTTCACGCCACCAGGGATTTGGCAACCACAAGAGATACAACTATTGCTCAGCCTAAGCTTTTGCTTTTGATAGAGATGAAATTATGGGAGTTTGCTGAAGCACAGGCTTCCCTGTAACACGTACAATTTTCCCTTTGGCTGCCACGTAATGGCTTCTGGCTTAGCCCTTTGTCCTCAGCTGACTCCTGGTCCCAAGGGGTACAGGCTAAGCTGTGACACCAGGAGAGTGTCACATGATGTCACAGATGTGCATCTTCAACCCCAGGGGACAAACCCACCCATCAGCAGATTTTTGATTGCTGTCTATGGAAAGGGGCGAGACTCAGCGAATTTACTGAAGTTCTGTACAAAGGTAATACATTAACTTGTGTATGTAATAAGGGGCAGACAACACTTCCTTTTAAGTTTAATATTCAAAGAAGAATAGCACGGAAAATTACAGCTCTGAGGCCAAACAACATGAATATATACACACATACAGCAGCAGCAGCTTGTAATCAAGATGACATCTTCCACGACAAGCAGGATTTAAGGACACTTCCCAATTGTTTTACATGAAGGTAAAAAAATTAGTGTTTAGTTTTATATAAAATTGAGATGGAGGAATGTTTACTCAGTGAAGTGTAGAAAAACGCCATAACCAGCATAAGCCATAGAATCATAGAACGGTCAGGGTTGGAAGGGACCTTCAAAGGTCATCTAGTCCAACCCCCCCGCAAGGAGCAGGGACATCTCCAACCAGATCAGGTTGCTCAGAGCCCCATCCAACCTGGCCTTGAATGTTTCCAGGGATGGGGCATCCACCACCTCTCTGGGCAACCTGTTCCAGTGTTCTACAACTCTCATGGTGAAAAATTTTTTCCTAATGTCCAATCTAAATCTACCCCCATCACAGCACAACACACCATGTGTCTTACTCTCATTTTACAATATCTTAGATTTTCAAATTTAAACATGCTGTAGGAGGCTGCGTGATTCGTAATCACGTATTAGGAGCTGTTGGTTTGGAAAAGCCGAGGTCGTGGACAAAACACGAAGAACTGTTTGACAGCATGGGACGTTCAGGCTAGCTGAAGTTACTTCTGGAGGAACCATTCTCGCGCTCTTACGCCCCGCAGGGTGTTATCTCAAGCCACCACTGTGATTCAGCGGCAACGCATGATACACACGCGTGAGTAATAAGGGGAAGTTTACCTTACGAGCCTGGTTTTCCTGTTCCCTACCTCCTGCTCTCCCGTGGCCTGATTCCTTTCCCTTTCACCTCAGCTTCTCTATCCCCTGACGCCTGGCTCCAAACTTCTCGCTTCCTCAGCAGCAGAGAACTGCTGCCAAGAATTAAGATGCTTTCTGGATCTGCTGCCACCTTCAGAAGGAGCTACAAGGTGTTTTCACAAAGATATTTTCAGGAAATAGACTTTTTAAGGGGTCAGGCTATATGCAATGCTTGTCATGATGCTGAAGTCAAATGTATGAGACTCAAATCTTGAGTTAAAACAAAGAAAAATTACAAATTTATCAGTAAATAAACAGGCCATGTCACATCTCAGTTACTGTTTTGGCCTCTGTAGGCCCAGAAAAGCAGTAAGTTTATTTTCAAGTCACTTAAAAGGTTCTTTGCAATCAGTAAGGCTACAACCTCATGATGCTTAAAGCACATGTTCTGGGGCTGCATGATTTTCTGCTGCACCTAGTCTGTGGGTAGGCTTTCTCCTTACTCATATTACTTTTCAAATTCACCTCCAACAACAACAGGAGTATGTGCATTTGACTGCCAGGATGCGTTCGTGTCAACGGGGGGAGAAGTTGTTTGTAAAAATGGTTCCAGTGATAGAGTTTTATCTTAAAGAGTCTTAACTTCTAGCCCTGAGCACAGCGAAGGACGCGGCACATACCTGATCATAGGACACGGGTGTCTGCCTGTGGTTGGAAAGTTCCACTAGCGTGCTTACGTCCGTGCGCAGATCTGACTTGCAACCAACCAAAAGCATTTTGGTGTTCGGACAAAACTCCTGGATTTCACCTTTCCACTGTAAAATTTTAAGTTGTTATTATACTCCAGCAATCGAATGTTTAAATCCAAAAGAGGCAATAGATACAAGATGAAGTTTAATAAGTCGTGACATTTCAGTTGGAAATACTCTTACGTAATAGTTGTATCTACCTCCAAGCTAATTTCTAAAGGCGTTAGTTCCAGCAGAACCTGGTCAAGGATGAAATCTGACAATCTCATACACTCATTAATTCCACCAGCTTACTAATCAAGAAGGAAGGAATTGAAATTGTTTACCTACGTGAGTAAAGGTTTGCAGACCTGTCGTGGTAAACACCCAGCCATAGCCATTTGCAGATAGGAACCACTGAAATTTGGTGTCACCACGTTTAATGGTTCCTCAAGACAGTGGCAGGTCTTGGATGACCACAAAATAAGCACTGCTATATACTGGCTCACAGCTACATCCTCACACCTAAAGCTACACAAATCTGTCAAGGGTTCAGCTACTGGGAACCAGTAATAAGCCCTTCCAACAGACCTGGTGATACATTCCTTGGGTTTCTTCCCCCTCTACATGGTTATTTTCAGAACATAAGAAAGCCAAAAGTTTTGCAGCATAATCTAAACGGATCATACAATCTCTAAAGCTTAAGGATATCATGTGGATTTAAAAGCATATTAAGCAAAATCTCTTACAGAATTAAGCAACAGTATAGCAACCAACATTATCATGGACAGAAAAGATGACGACAGGTCTAGATGCTCGCTGGCACGGTTAGAAGCTGAGAGAATAGTCTTAAGTATTTTCTGCAGACTATTCAGAGCACTGTTTGCCACTTTATTCCCAATAACACAAGAATCACTGGCCCAAGCTACAGAAAAAAGGAACTTCAGGTCATTAAGCCTTAACAGACAACACTGCAAAGTTGAGTCATGCCCAGTGACCAAGGAGAGGAGCAGGACCACCTCACAAACAAGAGCTCGATTATCAAAATTCAGTCTTTTAGCTCAGGGAAAGCCTGGCACGGAATCTCGGATCACCGAGCTTGTGAAAAATGCTGAAGTTTGGTGCAGGATGCACTTCTACGGCACTGCTAAGCCTTCTGGCGGCTTCCAGAGGCATTTGTCACTGGCTCCTCCTAACTTCAGGCTGAGAAATTATGTAAAAGGCATGGCAAACGTCCAAACCCTCGGCTGGCACGTCCTAACCGTCTTTGTAACATGGCAAAATTTCTCAATCCTGTCTGTTATATGAATATAATGTGAGAGACAATTTCTTGCTGCACCCAGCCCGGCACCTCACACCACCCTAAACAATTCACTGCTGTCTAAGGGCTGAGGAATGAGAATTTACTTCACCCCTCAGCATCCATTAGGGAGGTTTTGTTTTCAATTAACATTCATCCCTTTCAAACAAGTGATCTCAAGTTCTAGCAGTGCAGAGCACAGTCCTGTCATCTCACCATTAAAAGAAACAAATGGAAGTTTCCACGGGAGGAAACAGCACCACTCTTCAGAGATTTGCAGACAAACTATTCAAACAGTTCTGTACTGAAATGTTTCTCGAACACTTGCCTTTTTTAGCACGCTGTCAAGAGTTTCTGGCCGACTGATGTCAAAGCAAATCAGGACAGCATCAGAATCTGGATAGGAGAGCGGGCGGACGTTGTCGTAATAAGGAGACCCTGTGGGGAAATAAACAACATGTTTATTAGTTTATATTTTTTCACTTTCTGCAGTTACTCAAGCTTATTCAGAATGTTTAAAAAGGTTTTCAGTGAAGCTCTTTAATAGCACCCAGCTACCATCTTCTCTTCAATAGCACTGTATTCCCAAAACACTCATTGCAGCTGCTCATTTCCCCACTTCCCTTGGTTTTTTTTCTCTCTTCACCTACAAAAGCAACAGCTTTCCCAAGTAATTAAGAGCGATGGCACCCCAGTGATCCATCTCCCACCAAAAGCTTGCGATGCCCCCAGTAACAAGGAAAGGGAAACCGGGTCAGCCCAAGTTTAAGTCCCAGCATTAACCTGCAAGGATTTGACTTTGAGAACAAATCCTTCACCTCCAAAAGGCTTCTTCAAAGCAGATTTGTCACAGTTACATTGTCATGGAAAAAAATTCAGAAGGTTTTGAAATAAATCCATTTTCTTTAAGGATTGCCATGATATGCAGAGTTACAAATACATCTCCAGAGTCAGAAATCTTTTTTTTTTTTTTTTAATCATCTGGTGAACCTGGTAACAAGTTTGGGGAGGGGCGGAAATCTTAATTTTTTCTAGGAAGTTCCAGTCACTCAGGCAACATTCCATTTGGCCTTAACTCTGCTGAAGTTTCACTTACGGAGGAGAATGCATTTCTGATTTAGAAGGGTACTCCAACAGTTAAGTGGCCCAACAGGATAAGGGCTTGGGCTTCAAAATGCATGCCTGCAACTTAAAGTGTGTTTTCTTAGTCATATAGTCTCATTTTTGTGTTTTTGCCCTCATTTCTCTCTAAAATACAGCATAGAATATATGCAAGAATACATCTTTCAAGAGTTTTGGGGTTATCAGCTAATTATATCACCAATTTTGCAGAACTAATTGGCTGTAAGGTCTCCGAGGCCGAGCAGACTATTAACTGGATTAGAGAAATTCCTCAAGTTTTTAACTGACAGACAGCTCATGCTGTTGCACAAAGCAGAGCGGGGAATGGCGTGAACGTAGCGCAGATGACTTCAGTTGGACAGCTTAGACTGGAAGGAAGGAGTCGAGAATCCCAGGAATGTTGTTTTTGAAATGAAGAGTAACACATGGGGAATGAAGCATTACCAAACTAGGTAGCAGAAGGTAATTTGTTGAACGAGACTATTTTATTCAAACGCTCATCTTCATAAATGATGTCAGTCTAACAAAGAGGCACCTGTCAAAAACTGCTCCTGAAAAAACAGTTAGCTGTCTTCAGCAGTAAATGACACATTAGAAAGAAATCTAAGAGAGCTGAGCTGACCGGTAATTAACTACTCATTTAAGCTAAGCTCTGCTTGCAGTGACTATCAATAAACATTTTTAATTATCCCCCAGCTATCTCCAGCGCTGCTACTACAGTGCCTCCATCCTCCAGCCCCAGGGCCCAGTTATTTATCCCGGAGCCCCAGGGCCAAAGTTATTTGCCCTGGACAGATGAATCGCAGAGCAGCGTGCCGTTCGCTAGCCACCTGCACTGCTCCGCAGCCTTAAACTGGCCAAAGCCCAGTCTGGACGCGGGTGAGAGCCACCGGCGCATCTCCCTGCCAGGCTCAGGCAAGTAAGGGCAAGATTGAAGATCCTTAATGCTCGGCCAAATGGTTGCTGGCTAGAAAGGAGTCTCAAAAAAGCCTCACCCAGAAACTAATTCCTTAGACACATACCTATCTTCTCACTCAGCAGGCTTCACGGAGACAGCACACCATATATGTCCCTCAGCGCGTATTTATGTATACATACAGTCACCACCTCCAGCCCAGAGACTCCTTTCTACCCTGTCAGCTGTAGCTGTGTTTGTTTTGAGGGCTTTTTTTTCCCCTTTTTACATTTTCCTGGAGCTCTCATATTAAAGCTGCTGAGCTAGAATAAGCGCACTTTTGCAGGGAGTCCCTTCTGCTCGGGTGCAAGCGAGGAAGAATATTTAACACCTCCTTTTCTTCAGGGTAGTGTGTGGCAGAACAAACCAGCACCATTTAAACTACTGGGGCTGCAGCATCAACAAAGGAAATTTCCTGCTCTCATTCAACAGCAATAACTGAACCTTTATTAGCCTGCAAATAAAGAGGGGCTAGGCCCTCGCTGTGCGAGCCCATTCAATCTGGCATTTCAGCGTTTCGCCCAGAGAAACCCTCAGAAGCCAGGAATCTCAGGAATGAGGCTCAAGTCTGAACAGACAACTTGAGCACAGCCCAGTACGGCTGCTCGCTCTTTTTTTTTTTTTTTTTCAAG
>JAAGAY010008470.1:0-16746 GCA_011801015.1 Ardeotis arabs
TTTTTTTTTTCTTTCTTAAAAAAAAAAAAAAAAAGAGGGTGGGGAGTGTTCTGACATGGAAACCAATAGCACAAAAATCCTGTTCCAAACAATTTACAGTAAATTTATGACTTAGCCCAATCTCAAAGGAAAAGGAGATGCATTCACAGATTCTGACTGTGTTACCAACACCTGTGTTTTGTTCCAGGTCAACCCAAGGACTTATTAGTTCATTCCTGAGCAGTGTCTCACCATCATTGCTAGTAGGGAGGGCACTCTCGGAGAAACAATTTTGATGACTTCTTAATCTACATCAAGTGGCTTGGAGTAACAATAGTACCCTATTCCCTCAACATTGTAATCATGGGCCACACCAAAGTACATTCAGAAGCTATGAAAATCTCCAAGAGGTTTCTATCCTGTGTGTTGTTTTGGGATAGATTTACATTTAAAACAAATCGGTATTTTTGAATCGCTCACAGCAAACACATGATATTGCTTCAAGTGCAAGCTTCTACTTTATTAATAAATATTACAGTTTTCAGAAGAAGATGGGAGAACTGATAGCATCCAAATCCCCGTGTTTCACCATAAGAGAATATCTAATGCTTTAAGTTAAGCTATTTCATTCTGGTCCCATCACGACCTAACTTCTACAGGTATTTCTAGTTACAACTTCTGTCTAAAAGAAAATAATTCAGGCTATACTATTTTCCACAAATAGTCTGAAAGTAGTCTGCCTAACACTACACTGCAGACACATCACAGGTTTTACTCAAGTATGAAAAAGGCAACTGGCAGTCTCATCCTCTTCCCTACAATCTCCCTCAGCTCAGAGCAGAGCGATTTTCTTCCATCCCCTTATAACACAAAATGTAGTCCCCATGGCCCCACTGCATCTTTCACACCTGATGTAACTGCCCACTTTATGCATTTTTAAAAGATGCAGGCTTTCTAACGCAGTAGGTATGTCTGCCAATATTGTATAATATGATCAGGTATTTGTAGTGTTAGAAAGAAATCTACTATTTTCACTATTACTATTGCCAAAGAAACACAGCACAGGGAGAGTTCCTGCAGAGCAACTTGCAGAAATTTTGTATGCAATCATGAAAGAGCTTTTTTGTAACTGCCCTCAAAAAAGCTTATTTTTTTATGTTAGCATGAGCATTTGGGCTAGAACTAGAGTTGTTAGGCATCTGGGGTCAAGTCTACAGCACCTTACAAATGCTAGCTTGAATTCAAGCTGTTTCTTCAACTCTCTTTCATTCTGCACAGTACAGAAGCAGATCACGAAGCAAGCCTCCACTTTAATTTCATCATCATTCTCTCCAACTGAAAACCTTTCAGTCATTTGGATTTCCAAAATTTTGGGGGTGGGAGGAGCCCCGCTGTATAGGGAAAAAGGTAAATACAAACTGTTTGTACACAAAACTTGTGGCTGCATTTGAGAAAGGTATAACCTAGCACAGGCAGAAAATTATGTTTAAAATCTTGCAAAACGTTCATTATCTTTAAACAGTTAAGAGCTACCCAGTATTTTATTATATCACTTCTCCTGATGCTATATTCCTCCTTCCTAGCCACATCTCCAGGGTCACCTCCAGAGTTCAGTTTACACGTATCCTACAAAACCTACTATCCGCACGCTGCTTTGAAAACTAGAATATGCCATCTACTGGCAACTTCATAAATTTACCTGTATTCAATTTAAGCGCAAAACTTAAAGGGGCAAACTTCAGCCAAGTCCTTCAGATTGCATCCCAGCATTTAGTACGCAAGCAAGTTACAGAGCATAAGATACCTAACAACAAATCACAAAGCTGTAGCTAGTGCTACACTGTTAAGTTCTGTTCAGTGAAACTTTCGGAACCTTCGTCCAAGTGGTTTTCCTTCTCTTTCTCTGTTGCTATTTTATTATTTTATGAGAGGGAATAAACGATCCCCTATGCCCTATTTATTCTGAGGTTTCTAGAACACTGAACAGCTGTGTAATTCCTTTGTAGTAACATGGCAGCTACTTAACTGAACCTAAAGAAAGATTTGTCTGAAAGATTTTGTAGGGTGGAAGAGCTGAAATGTATCTAATTCATCTATATTAAGAGAAGGGTATCCATGTTTTAGTAACCACGCTGTTACTGATTCACATTAACACGTATATATGCTGCTTAATGCATGAGTAGCCCAGCTGTGCTTCAGGGGACTGTTCAAGGTCAGTTTCCAAAACTGTATTTTTAGGGTCTGGCTACCGTAAGGATAGTTTCCACCTCTACCACTTGTCCACACAGACTTCCAAGGAAGCTGTTTGCTCCAGGGGAAAGGTGCTCTACCCCTCTGAGCCTGCTGGGTTAGCCGGCCACGGCGGAACCGGCGGAGTGTGTGAAGGGAGCGCCTTTACCCCGGGAGCGGAGCCAACCTCGGCGGGAGCAGCCGCAGGCCCAGCTCCGTGCAGACGGCGGGCCGGGGGTGACCTTCCTCCACACCGGCGCCCCCGTTACCTGAAGCCGTGAGTTCATGAGCATAAACTCCTGCTGAGCTTTCAGGTTCTCCTTCACGGACTTCGAGAAGATGAATCCCATCGTGCCCTGGAGCGCAGAAGAGACGAGGAGGTGAGGCCGGCGCTTGCAGGAAACGCGGGCGGATCCTCTCGGCCTCGCCCGCCCCGGGACAGGCCGCCCCGCGGGGCGCCCGCAGCTCCCGCCGGCCTTCGGCCCGCCTCGGCGCACGGCCCGCCCCTTCACGCCCGGCGGGCCTGAGACAGCCGCGCCCGCCTCCCGGCCAGCGGGCGGCCCCCGCCCCGCTCCGCTCCCGCCGCCCGGGCAGAGGCCACCGGCTCGGCCCGGCCCGGCCCCGCCCCGCCTCACCTCACCTCCGGAAAGCTGCTGATCGGCCGCGGGAAGAGGGCAGCTGCTGCACGGCTCGGCTGCAGCCCACCGCCCGGCCTGCGCCCCACGATTGGCCGGCACCGGCGGAGGCGGGCGGGCTTTAAAGGGCCGGCGCCGGGCTGCCCGTCCGGCCCGTCCTGGCCGAGCTGGCCGCCGCGCCTGCCGGCTGGCCCCGCTGCGGCCGGTGCCGCTGGCGGCCCTCGCGGGGCGGGAGAGCGGAGCAGGGCCCGGCCCGGCCCTCGGGTGCTCCCTGCGGGAGGGGAGCGGCCGCCCGCCCGCCATTGAAAACGTCTGCGGGTAACGGCACCGCCTGTGTGTGCCTGGGCCGTTGGTTTCTGTCCTAGCCAGCATCGCTTTGCCTTTTTTTGTTTGTTTGTTTGTTTGTTTTCTTTTTAAGCTAATTTCAAGTAAACGCCCCAAATCCTCCAGCAGCCGGAAAGAATGGGGTTCCGTCCAGGTCGGACGGGCACCACGTACGTTTTCACCTGAGGAGTATCGTGGCGTCGGAATGACCTGACAGGTTTCAGGCAGCTTCAGAATGTGAAAGCGTGGAGAAGCGATGGGTTTCCTGCAGCCTGAGTGCGTGTTAAAAATGCACTGGATGGGACGTGCCAGTGCTGCAGTGGGCTGCGTGTCATTTTCCTCTTCTTTTCTTTTTTTTTTAATCTGTAGAAACCATCCCAAGAAGCTCCCAGGAGCTCCTCTCGATGTTAAACACACACACAGGCCCTGGCAGGTTCACAACTCGGGCATGAGACAACCAGGTACCAAGTATAAATTAGCGAAGAAAGGAATTAAATGCCTTTGGCACTTAGGCTTCTTGTCTTACTCTGCCTTTCATCATGTGTCAGAATGTTTTCCTGATATCATCATCCATAATTACAGGCTGACTTTGAAACCCAAATAAATTAAATTTTCGTAATTAAAAAAGTGTTGAGATAAAAATTACGCTTTCGTTGGTTGGCTGTTTAAACGGTGATGCAAATATTGGATAGGATTCCCAGGATACTTTTGACACTCAAGAGTATCTCTTTAAACTTTCCAGCACCAGTCCGTGAGAATATACAGAACCTCAAACACAACCTCATAGTGGAATTTTGACATCTTACGACAAGGATGAATCATCTTTTTCCAGAAAGAGTTCAAGACTCAGGTGTAGTGAGTGTCATTTTCAAATACTTAGATCTGCTAATGCAGGTCAATCTTGTTGTTGATATTAATTCATTTTCTAAATGCATATGTTTTTGCAGATGTTTTATTAAAAAAAAAGTCAGAGAAGACAGCTATCTTCTCATTTTTCCTCCTTCCCCCTTTTTAATGGCACAGCAAAAATAGGAGAAATAACTTTTTTTTTTTTCTATTGTGGAAAATTTCTTAACATTTTTACTTAAAGTCTTTCTAAGAACTTGATTTTTTTGGTCATATTTTGAAAATGCCTGTGACTTTTTAAAGTATTTAATCTCTTGCCTCACCTAGGTTTAGTTTGTAAGGAGATACAAACTTTAAATACATGTTGGTGGGATGTATTTTCAGAGGTTTGACAGAATAGTCCATGTCAAAATTTCACTGTCAATTTACAGTATAGAGTAAGTGCTGATTTAACTGCTTACAGATGTCAGCACATGCAAGGATGAAGGCATCTGACCCAAGATTCTGCATACACCCTTGAAAGCACGGGTTTTGCCCACGGTTTTGCTGAAGGCAGTCTATTGCTCGCTTGAATAAAATCCTTCCATAAGTCTAGGTTTATCTAAAATAACTAGCTGCCAGTCGTAGCAAATCAACATTGAGAAGACCTTCTCGGAGGTTTAATATATCCATAAGGTTGTGCCTAGAATCAAAACATTCTCTGTCATAAAGATGCAGTGAATGACAGCAATAGCTAAGGGAGGGGGAAACAGGGAAGCTGACTCACAAAGTTACAGTCCTGTGCAGAGAACTGGAGGATGCATTGGGCTGTGTGTACTTAATTCTAACTGCCTGCAACCCAAAAGGCAGTGAGGTTTTGTGGAAAGATACATGGAAGTCTGTTAGCTACATGAGTGATGGGTGGGTGTGTAAAATGTTGTGAAAAATTGAGATTAGCATAATTATGGGAAGGGAATTGAAAAAAAGGTGGTGTACTGAGGAGAAGGGAGAAAGAAATACTGTAAGAAAGGATCAGACAGTGAGAAGGCAGAGGAAGACAGATAAAATTGTAACTAATAGATGAAATTACACACTGCTGATAACAGACCTGTCGCTCCGTGAGTAGAAGAATCTGTCCTCCAAGTGCGTTGGGCCAGTGTCTTGTGTGATGAACTCGAAGGTGGAACGCAACTCCCCGAGGTCTTGCCGGCTGCTGGTGCAGCAGGGATCCAGGGGAGAAGTTTCCTGCTCTACTCCAGCCCCTCGCAAGATGGCAGTAATGCACTGGCAGCCAGTGACTGGTATGTCTTTAATTAGGCTTGGTCGGAGAAAATTGTGATTTATGAGTCTTTCCCTTGTAAATTTGGCAGAATGTAATTTTCCTTCAAAGCAAATTACCAAATATATCATCCACCTCCACCCATCGAGCGTCTTTCAGCCAAGCAAACCATGTTGGTCTGTCCAAATTTCTTCTTTTCTTGAGCAGAAAGATATTTCAGAGTGCAGTAGACCTCTGTGTTGCAGAGGACTGGTTTCTGTGGAGGGGTTAACATGATGGGGCAGCAGATTTCAATAATATCAGAGTAGAGAAAAGGGGGGGGGGAATGGGGCTAGTTTCTGAAGAAAGTATTAGGCATTTGAGAAGTAGCAGAGAGAATGGAGGCTAGTTTCACATAGGCAATAAAGAGCCACTGTGGTTTATGCATGTGGAGGGGAGGCAGGTTTGAGCTACACCAGACTGCAGACACTGGGGAGGAGCCCATCTGCAGTGGCATCTGCAGCTCTTGCTGATACCTGCTTGCTGCTCCAGACGCGAGCTGAACAGTATGATTTCTCTGATACTGTGAATATTCATGGTACCACACTGGGGAACGTTGCCTGTCTTGTTCCAGTTCCCACGCCCCCAGCCACATTGCTGCTCTTCATTTGAGTGACTGTCACAGGAAATGAGAAACACCTCTGAAGAGTCACAATCAAATCCACAATCTCTGTCCTGCTTGGCTGATTGATACCTGTCTTAGCCTCCATCTGTATCTTGCCACCACTGTGTTTCAAATGCGTTATAAAGAACAAGAGCTGGGTTAAGCTATGCTGCCAAGTCTGCTTCAGTACAGTGCCTTATTCAGGGTGTGCTGGCAAGTTGTTGGCTGGGAACTGTTGTCCTGTGGAGTACAGAAGTACAAAACCTAGGCTTAGGCACAGGCTCTTGTTCCAGTACTCCAAACTGTGGCCTGTTGACCACCAGTCTGTCAGGTCATGATATGGAGTCCATAGGAAAAAATCAGACAGCATCACATATTGCATGGTTGGATTGTTGGCATTTCTGAAGGCAGGCAGTGTTCCATTAGTCCAGCAAGCTGTAGGGATTGCTGCCATTGCAGAAGACACATGCACAGTCATAAAGACATTTTGTGGTAATGCAAAACTGGCAGCCATTAGCCAGACAGTCGTGTCTCTGTCGTTCTTGTAGGCTTTTAAAAAATATTTAAATTATAAGATTTATTTTGTCCACAAATAGTTGGCCCAAAAAATTTAAATCTTAGAAATCAGTTGTGGTATTCAACTGAAAAAATTAAGTAACCTAAAAATGGAAATAACTGTAACTTGTGCCAACACAGATGTTTATTGGATGAGTTAAATGTGATTTACATGACAAGAAAGAAAAAGGAACATAGAAGAACAACCAGAAGAACTGTTTGAAAGAAAACAAGTGTTCTTTCTCTTATCTTCATATGTAGTGCACTTGAATGAATCAGTTTGAATTTTACCATCATGATTCAGGTGTAAAACAATTCATTTTCCACTGCAGTTTCATAATCCACATTAAGAAGGAGGCAAATCGTGCTAGGGATAGCCTGTAGAATCAGTATTTGGAAAGGAGATCACATTTATCAGTTGATTCCATTGAACTGGAAAGATTGTCTACAAAACCAAATTCCAAAATCTATCAACATTTTCCAAAATGGAACAGCAGATGTTTATTTAATACTTTATAACTTTAAAGCTTCTAGATCAAAATAGTTAAATAGTTTGGAAGAGATGAAAATCAATGCCCTAAGTTCATAGTCTTAAGCAAACTGATGTGCCTGTTTTTTACCATAGCGTATTTATCTGAGCACACTAGAAGTGTACTGACTGTAAACATGAATGACTGTAAGACTTCTTTAACCCCATAATAATTAGTTTTTTAACTTGTGACAATTGTTTATTTTTATTTTGGGGATGAGTGTTCAGCAAAAAATCCAGATTTCTACTATCTTAAGTTAATTACAAAAAAAATTATTACATCCTTGAAGATTTTTGGGTTTTGTTTTCCTCTTACTATTTGACTTTTGAAAAAGGGAAGTGCATGAATACATATAGATGTGTGAACTCTGAAAATCCAAGCACATACACAGAGTCAATGTAAATATTGAGCTTTGACACAGCACTTTTTGTTTGCAGTAAGGGATGTCTGAATGTTATCTAATCCTTTTAGTTAAGTAAAGCATTTATCAGTTTAGGAAAGTTCCTCTTAAACTAGAAACTTCCTCTTCATTCTGGGAATGTTTTTGTTGTCGTTTGTTGTTCTTATTGGAAAGAGACTTCTCAGACTGGTTTGTGATTGTTTTGTCTGGTTTTGTGACTGTTTTGTGGCTTTGTTTTTATGTACAGTACCTAGCTGTTTGAGTAAATTTGCTAATTACAAATATCATGTTTATTACTAAACAATTTAAAGCTTATTGAAATATTAGCTGAATTAGTTGTACTGGCTACCTTCATGTCTGGCACCAGTTCCCAGGACCAGTATGTCTCTTTTCTGAACTGCAAGGACAAAACTGCATGGGCAATTTTAATTCCTACTCATCAAATTCCTAATTTTTAAAAAAATCAAAATCCAAATTCCATTGTTAATTTAGATGGTGAAATCTGCAACTAGAGAGGAACCCACTGGAATACATTTGTTTCACCTTGTGACTTCAAAATTAAGAAGTTACTAAAGAGATATCCTGCTGCTTAATAATTCCCAGAGATCATCACAGAATCATAGAAACATAGCATGGTTAGGGTTGGAAGTGACCTTTAAAGGGCATCTAGTGCAACCACCCTGCAAGAAGCAGGGACATCTCCAACAGATCAGGTTGCTCAGAGCCCTGTCCAACTGGCCTTCAATATTTCCATGGATGGGGCATCCACCACCTCTCTGGGCAATCTGTTCCAGTGTTTCACCACCCTCATAATAAAAAATCTCTTCCTTATGTCCAGTCTAAATCTACCTCCTTCTATTTTAAAACCATTACTCCTCATCCTGTCACAACAGACCCTGCTAAAGACTTTCTCCCCACCTTTCCTGTAGGCCCCCTTTAGGTACTGGAAGACAGCGATAAGGTTTCCCTGGAGCCTTCTCTTCTCCAGGCTGAACAACCCTAACTCTTTTCAGCCTGTCCTCACAGAAGAGGTGCTCCAGCCCTCTGATCATCTTTGTGGCCCTTCTCTGTGTTACATGACATAAACGTTGAAAATTAAATATCAATATGAGGTGATTCTTACTAACTGTAGAGCTGTAGATACATAGGTAAAATTTTATATGAAATTCGTTTGTTCTTGGAGGGAGTGGGAACCTTAGAGGTATTATAATACCCATTTGTTAGAAGTTAGCCTAGCATGTTGTTAAAACAATGGTAAGTCCCAAACACCCCAAACCCCACCTGTGAAAATAGGCCCTGAGCCATCACTTTGGAGCCAGAAAATCAAGGAGCAATGCGACCTGTTCTCAAGACCATATATGGAGATTTTAAGGAGGGGTTTGGCAAGCAAATTTGAGGAGAGGGCGCTCCGACGACCACCAAGACCATCAAAAGACCCTCAGCTCAAAAGACTGAGCATGCGCAAGTGGGTGGGGAAATATTATAATGATTTCTCAGAAAGTTAATGTTTATGTATAATATTTCTTGGAAATCTAGTGAATATGTATAATTAATGTGTATTTAACCTGTGCTGTTGATCGAACAGGTGCGCACGCTAGGTGGAGCAATCCTCCGTGTGCCCAGCGCTGCAATAAAGAAGTGCCTGCTTCTTAACTTCTCATTGCTGTTAAGGAGTTTTATTCTGGATTTCGGTAACATCTGGATGCACTCCAACAGGTCCATGTCCTTCTTATGTTGGGGGCTTCAGAGCTGGACACAGTACTCCAGGTGGGGTCTCACCAGAGCAGAGTAAAGGAGGAGAATCACCTCCTTCGGCCTGCTGGCCACGCTTCTTTTGATGCAGCCCAGGATGTGGCTGGCTTTCTGGACTGCAAGTGCACGTTGTCCAGCTTTTTAGCCACTAGTAGCCCCAAGTCCTTCTCCTCAGGGCTGCTCTCAATCCCTTTATCCCCCAGCCTGTATTGATACCAGGAGTTGCCCCACCCATATGCAAGACCTTGCACTTGGTCTTATTGAACCTCATCAGGTTCATGTGGGCCTACTTCACAAGCTTGTCCAGGTCCCTCTGAACGGCATCCCATCCTTGAGGCATGTCAACTGCACCACTCAGCTTGGTGTCATTGTCAAATTTGCTGAGGGTGCACTCAGTCCCACTATCTGTCTCATTGATTAAGATATTAAACAGTACTGGTCCCAGTACAGACCCTTGAAGGACACCACTCGTCACCCACCTCCATCTGGACACTGAGTCACTGACCACTACCCTCTGGATGTGACCATCCAACCAATTCCTGATCCACTGAACAGTCCACCTATCAAATCTGTCTCTCTCCAATTTAGAGAGAAGGATGTTGTGGTGAACCGTTTCAAGACCTTACAGATAGACAACATCCGTAGCTCATCCCTTGTCCACTGATGTAGTCACTCTACCATAGAAGGCCATGAGGTTGGTCAGGCAGGACTTGCCCGCAGTGGAGCCATGCTGGCTGTCTCAAATCGCCTCGCTGTGCTCCATGTGCCTTAGCATAGCTTCTAGGAGGATCTGTTCCATGATCTTCGCAGGCACAGAGATCAGGCTGACAGGTCAGTAATTCCCAGGATCCTCCTTTCTACTCTTTGTAAAAATGGGTGCAATGTTTCCTTTTTCCAGTCAGGAGGGACTTCACCTGACTGCCATGACTTTTCAAATATCATGGAGAGTGTCTTGGGAACTACATCAGCCGGTTCCCTTAGGATTCTGGGATGCATCAGGTCCCGTAGACTTAGGTATGTTCAGGTTCCTCAGGTGGTCATGAACCTGGTCTTCTCTTACAGTGGGAGGGACTTTGCTCCCCCAGTTCCTGTCTTGCAGTCCATCCACTCAAGAGGTGTGGGAAGAGAGGCTGTTAGTGAAGACAGAGGCAAAACCAGTTGTTGACTACCTCAACCTTCTTTTTGTCTGTTGTTACCAGTTTACCAGCCGTGTTCATCAGCAGCAGGGCGGGAGGCAGTGTACACTTTCTTTGACCTTTCTTTTCTGTCTGACACATCTATGGAAGCCCTTCTTATTCTTTCCATCCCTTGCCAAGTTCAGCTCCAGCCACGCATTGGCCTTCCTGACCCCATCCCTACACAACTGGGCAGTGTCTCTATACTCTTCCCAGGGTACCTGTCCCTGCTTCCACTGCCTGTGCATTTCCTTCTTGCCTTTTAGTTTGACCAGCAGCTCTCGGCTCAGCCATGCCAGTCACTTGACTTTCTTTTCTGATTTCTTCCACCTGGAGATGAAGATTTCTTGCGATCTATGGAAGGCATCCTTAAAGTTCTGCCAGCTCTGTTGTGCTCCCTTGTCCCTGAGGGCAATTTCCCAGGGGGTCCTATAGACTAGCTCCTTGAACAGATGGAATTTTGCTTTCCTAAAATTCAGGATCCTGACTTAACTTTTCACCTGTTCCATTTTCTTCCACCGGTGTGTGATCACTGCAGCCCAGGCTGCCTCCAACCTTGACGTCACCTATTAGCTCACTTGCATTGGTGACCAACAGGTCCAGGATGGCATCCCCTCTGGTAGGGCTGTCTATCAGCTGGCTTAAGAAGTCATCCTCAATGCAATCCTGGAGTCTCCTGGATTGCCCACAGCCACTGTGCCACTTTTCCAGCAAATGTTGGGGTGGTTGAAGACCCCCAGCAGGACAAGAGCCTGTGAGCACAATGCCCCTACTCCCTGGAGTAGGAAGGCTTCGTCAATAGGCTCTCCTTGACTGGGTGGTCTGTAGTAAACACAAGGTTCCCTTTGTTGCCTCAGTCTCTAATTCTTACCCTGATTTCTTATGCAATTTCCACCTGCTCATGGCTATTCTTCAGAGACAGCTCTTCACACTTTATCCATTTTTTTCATGTAGGGAGCAACCCCTCCACTCCTCCCTCTTCACCTGTCTCTTCTGAACAGCCTGTAGCCATCGACAGCTGCACTCCAGTCATGGGATTCATCCCACCAAGTTTCAGTAATGGCATCTAGGCTGTAGATTTCTAACACCACAGTGGCTTCCAGCTCCTTCTGTTTGTTGCCCATGCTGCATGCACTGCTGTAGAGGCACTTCAGCTGGGCTGTTGGCCGAATCACCTTCTTAGAGGAACAAACTTTAAATACTTTGAGATACTTCGCCAATGTTTCCCTGTTGGCTCCTATTACCAAAGGAACCCCTGGCTCATCTCCGTAAGGCTTCAAGTGTCCTGCAATGTGGACAGCACGTCTCAAAGCAACAGACTGAGGACCCTTTGCCAGCACTCCAACTCTTTGCGTGTCATCCCACAGCTTGTCACGGGCAAGCCGGGTGTTATCACCCTCCCCTATAATGATTACTCAGCTCATATTTGAACTCATAATTATTTTTGCTCAGCTCATATTTGATTGCTCGGTTTATATTTGCTAATTTTGGTTTTCCATTTGGAAAAGGATTCTTGCATCACAGGTGCTGTAAATGCTAATCACGTGATACTCACTCTCACGATCTGATTATCTTCTTCCTTTCTAGTGGGATTTGATTTAGTGTTTACTAGAAAACATTTTATTCACTGTAAGAAACTGAAGAATAGAAAAATGTTTAAAATTTCATTTTTTGTTTGTACTGTCCTTCTCATGTTGTCACATTTTGTTAGTCTAACAGAGCCCTTCAGTATCGGATCATGCTTGATGCCATTAGAGAGGTTCCCTAACACTTTTAGATCATCATTATGGAGTCTGCAGAGGTTGCTGTACTCTCCTCTATGGTGTATGCAGAGGTCACAGACGCTGTGGCTGATACCACAGTGGGCTCTGGTTGCCCTCTACAGCAGTCCCTGTGGATGTTAGAAGGATTTCCAGAGAACCAGATGTGGTCTGAGACGTGGTCTGGTAGATACGGGTTGGCTACACCTTTTAGCCCTTCTGGTGATAGAGGCAGCTTCATAAAGCCAG
This sequence comes from Ardeotis arabs, assembly GCA_011801015.1. NCBI lineage: Eukaryota > Metazoa > Chordata > Aves > Otidiformes > Otididae > Ardeotis > Ardeotis arabs. The sequence continues at coordinate 12,336 of JAAGAY010008470.1, forward strand.
GTGTTAACTTTCATCACTGATCTTGTTTGACCTGCAGTCTTTAGATCCACAAAAATATTTTATATGTGTAACACCAGATATTAAATACCAAATATGACCAACACAGAAACTACATATGGTATGTTTGCTGCCCCGTACTGTAACTGCTGCAACTAATCCCTGTAGTCCCAGGGAACCCCAGTCCCAGTTGTTACTGTATAGCCCTCTGATACTGTATCTCTACTCCTAGTAGCTGGCTATAAGCTCTGTACTGAGTTTGCAAGTCCTCAGGGCTGAGGTTTTTCAGGCCTGCTCTATCTAGACTTTTCTTGACCTGCCTGCAGGTTGGTGTTATTTGGCTTGTCTCTGGCAGCAGCCTCTCTAAGTGAACAGTTTTCTATGCCTAATCTGTTTAATTTTTGTTATCTTTGCATAGTACCACCATGATTTTATGACTAATATAATTATGTAGCGTAGACAAATGCAGGCTTGGTGTGATAGCAAAAAACTCTTAGTTTTATACATGAGCTTTGTTTCCCCTTTGGCCGTAAACCACACTTTAAGCTCAGTGATTAAGCTCAGTGTAATCTGTATTCTTCCTTCAGCATAGTAAGGGTAAATGTACCTTTTTAATAAAGGGTACTCATTTGAAAATGGGAGCTGTGCAGCAAAACCAAATGTGGCTATCCAAACCTGCTTTCCTGTGCTCCAGAAGCCTCAGGAATGCAATTGTGCTATGCATAAGCTGCTTTTAGTTCCAAATATGGAAAACGTTTTCATATTGCTTTTCCATATGAAAAATGGAATTGGTTTCAGTAACTCACGCATTTCAGAAACACAGATCTCTCTAATGTTAGATTCAGCAGTAAAGCACAACTAAAACTATACACCAGTAACAGAGCAGGGCATGTATTAAGGTTTGAGCAGACATCAGTCATTAAGTGAGTAGGCCCATGAGAGGAACAAAGGTGTAAAGATGAATTTTTGTACAGCAAATGATAGATAATTTTTAACTACAACTAGTAGTTTTGTGGGTGTAGATTTGGTAGTGAATTTCCAGGTAAGTGTATAAATGTTGTTCAGAGCATACGGCAGAATACAATAAAGCATTCCAGCTATTTCATTCCAAATGTAGCTCTATGTCTTTCTGTTTTGAAAGGTATCCAGCACAAAGAGCATAGGAACAACAGTTGCTGGCACTGTGATTCTGGCTGAAAGGAGCAGTTCTGCACATCAGGAGAAGCAGGCAGGTCTGACAGCCCAAGAGACGTGAGGCTGCCACAGCCCCATGCTCACAGGTCCAACTAGTATGAGCTCACTGTGTATTCCCAGTAGGCACATGCACACAGAACTCACGTGTACACCACATTGTACACTTACATACACACATGGACAGCCACACAGGTGACACAGACACGTGAAGTGCTCACACAAACAGCATCTACAGCTTCATCCTGTTCCTCACTCTGGCTGAGCAGGACAGAGGTCCGCTGGTAGGAACATACACACAGACGTGTAAGGTGGATTCCTCCTGCAGCTGTGCTCAGACATTCAATCTGTCCACTAGCTGCTCCTGGATCCCAGTCTCCTAGTCTAGCATCTAAAGATAGGAGCCCATGAGGTCTGCAGCCCCTCTCTAGTTGCTGGTACTGACACTTCCCTCGCATGCATAAACCCCACTCCCCTCTCCTCCACCTAGACTGGCCAGAACCTACCCTGTTCCCCCAGTATGAACTCCCCTATTCCCCCACTACCAGTCCCACATGGTCTCTTCCTTAGAGACACACACACCCCTATACCCCCAGTGGGTGTCTCCCTTAGAGACTCCCCAGACCCCATGGTCTTCTCCAGCAGCTGTCTGGAATTCCCTTGGTCCCTTTGATAGGGTCCCAGCTCCTCCTGTGATCTTGCTTTCACAGACCCCCACCTCCTGCCTCCCAGGCCACTGCACATAGTTGCTGGCTCATCTGGATCTTTGCTCAGACTCACACACTCACACACCCTCTTACTCCAGGCATTGCACCCAGGGAACACGGGCCTTTGATCTCCTGTTCCATGCCAGGGGCTGGCACTTGGTGTCACTCAGGTCTCCCCAGCTGCCAGCACCCAGGCACGGGGGTCTCTGGCTCATGGTCCCAGCCCAGCTGCTGCCACCACAGACACAAGGGCCCCTTATGGCTGAGGTCTTGCTCCAGTTGCTGGCACTGAAGTCCATTCACTCCAGTCTCTAGTCGCTGCACCAAGGACACATGAGGACTCCGACCTGTGGTATGACTCCAGTTGATGGCACCTGGACCCCCATATACACACACATGAACCCCAAATAAAGAGTCCCTCACTGATGAAAAGAGTCAGAAAGCAATTTAACAAGAAGAGAGTATAGACTGCACCAACTGGGTGCAGGGCCCCCCCGTCCCAGCTCTGCTCAAGCGATAACCACCAGTGGTGTCATGATGGATATGTCTGGTAGTGACGGCTGCATCCAGCTCAAAGTGAATTTGAGGGAGACAGATAACAACACAATAGCCAAGGGCTAATTTATGGCAATATGCCTGCCTAACCACAGTGCTCATCAATGTCCAACCCACGCCAAATTTCGAAGAAACTAACATCTGCAGTCTTACTCTGTAAATAGTGGACAGCCCAGAGCCCTTTGAGCTCTCCTCCATGGCAGCAGGCTGCACACCAGGATCTCCCCTTGGGTAGGGATGCATCTCAAGGTTACTCCTTGGGGCTGAGAGAATCCTTGCCACAGCAGATCCTCAGTAAGTGAATAACAGCATGCTAAACTTTGAAATATTAGCTAAGTGATATAAAGGATTGATTGTGTACATATAATCCTTTACACATAAGCTGTTGACCAATTCTGGGACTAGGATTGGATCCAGCCACACGGAGACTCCTTTCTGAGAATGAGTTTAGGAAGCAATGGGTTCCTTTCTGAACCTCCTGACACAACAGGAGGGTCTCCATGAGTTTCATCTGACCCTATGCAGTAAATAATCCAGTGTATCTTGCCATCAAGTCTTGTTAAACCACTGCCACATTTACTATCAAACTTTGTTAACTCACTATTTTATATCCATCAGCAACAGGCATGACCAGACAAGTAGATGGACCAGCAACTGTTTATATGCAACTGGTCCTTTTTATCTACTTATTGCTCTGTTGTCTCACATTTGTTCCTCCTCAAATCACTTACGTCTATCCCTTTTCACATCTTTGGTACCTGCCCTAAGCATCACAAAGCCCTGTGCAATGTCAAAATGCTCTTCCCCTGCATCCCATAATGTGTCCCACAGCACAACACCAGGCAGCCGCTCGCTCAGTCTGAGAGGTGTTGTGGTGCTGGCTCATCCTGGTGGGCGTTCAAACCCGGCACTGAGCCTCTCCTGGGAGTGGTTCAAGGCAGGGTGTCCCTTCCTCTGAGTCTTTTATTTGGCTTCCCACCTGCCCTGGGGCCTCTGCGCTCCTCTGTGCCTGTGGAGGTGGGTCTCTGACGGGCTGGTATCTCCTGTGAAGGGCCTGGGAGCGACAGGGATTGGGGTGTTTGTTACTTGGACTCCCCCACGTGCCATTGCCTCTCTGTGGGGGCGCAGAGGAGCTTTTATCGCATAACCTGACATTCCACATCCTCCTTTCTGAGGGCCCTCTGTTACATGATTCCAGAAGATTTGGACCCAAGTCAGTGAATGAAACTGATCTTCGCCAAGCACCTCAACAGCAATATGCTGTATCAGCAGAAAACTGGATGGCTTCCTGGAAGGGATCCTGGTGGTTCCTCAACCACCTGCTGGTGCCTTATGGCCCATGAAAACATTAACTACGTTGCAGATGGCAGTGATACTTATGGCACAGAGAGCACAGGGCTTTGTGTGTCCTTCCCCTCCTTCAGCACACATCTCTGCCACGGGTTACAGTTTTGAATTTGCTTTATATTCCACTCTATAAACACACTCACTAGTAACCTGTTCTCACAATGGCTCCTTGGTTCTTTGGTAGGTTAATGTCTTCAGTAATATTCTTATTTTGGGGTAGCTTTCTTTTGGGGAAGTTACGGAAGAGATCTTGTTAGGTTTACATTTCATAGCATAGGAAACATTACCACAGCAAAGAAACTGTGTACTGCCCTGTATTACCAGATGGAATTACCAGGTTATCGAATTGGAGTTTTATCCCTCAGCTGGGTCTTTAAGTGGTAGGGACGGAGCTGTTTAAATAACCTCGGACTGCTGCTTTGTCTCTGGAGGAGCAGCACTCGGCTCCCGGACGCTGGGTAAGCAGCCGGATTTCCAGTCCTTTGACACCGGTCTTCCTCCACCTACGCAGATTCATCACGCGAGCCATCTGTTTGGGGAGCGAAGGATGTGATTTTACCGTCAAACCATGTTTGTTGTTACAGACACAAAAAAAAAAAAAAAAAAAAAAAAAA
>JAAGAY010008470.1:16766-68771 GCA_011801015.1 Ardeotis arabs
CCGCCCCCATACGCCCCCCCCCGGCACCTCCTGCTCGGGTGCGGGCTCCCTGCGGGCGGCCCCGGGCGGGAGTTCCGCAGAGGGGGGCCCGGGGACCGGCGAGGCTGAGATTCCCGTCTGGAAAACCTGCTACAGTACAGGGGTCAAACAAACAAAAAACCCGCCACCCGCAGTGTATAGCTACGCTGCAAAACCTTTGTGTGTATAGAGGGCGCGGTGTGTGTGTACAGAAAAAAATACAACACCCCCCTCCAAAAAAAAAAAAAACAACCCACCAAAGAAAAAACCCCCAACCCTTTATTTGCTACTAAATACTTACATGGAAAAAGCAACTTTGTGACCTCAAGGCAAGCAATGAAAAGAGGAAACTAAATTGATGACACTGAAAGCTAGCTACATCAATCGCTTCTGTGGTCTCACAGCTAGTATTTCACAAATTTGTTTCAGTTTCTTTTTGTTGCTTTTTTTTTTTTTTTCTGAGAAAGTACCACTAAACCTGTTTTTAAGCAGAGAAGAAATCAGTGGAAATTAACCTTCATCGGTCTCACCTATTGCGGAAATCCACCCCCTTAACCTCCTAAGGTAGTTTCACGGTATTAGAACCTAAATGTAACATTCAGCTATTTCCTAGACCACTGTCCACCCTCCCACACGTCAAGTAAAAAGGTTACCAGTTTTGTGTATTATGTGTTTTTGCTTCCATGACAGATACTGTGAGTGGGCTGTCAAGTGGAAAGAAGAAAATACTGCCTGAAAACTTTTAAGTGGCCATTTCACAATATTTTAACTCTTCTGAGAATCTCAGCCCCTCTTTGAGATGAGCAAAGACAACGTAAGTGGGTGAACTCGGACTGAAACATACGTTTAAAGTTGTATTTTTTGCTGTTGACCAGGTTATCTCACTGCAGTCTGCAAGTTAATGTGAGTACATCCTTTGGCTTCTAATGCTTGAGTGTTTTTCTATATTCTTGAATGACTTCTAGAATCAAGAAGAAGACAGTGCTTTTTATTTTTTGCTAAGCTAACAAATAGGTTTAACAAGACTGCTGGCACTACAGAGTGGCAAGGCAAGGGGCCTTCCTTGTGCTCAAATCTTGGGGAAAGAACATCTGTTATTACCGGAGATGAATAGGCAATGCTTTTCCCATTATTCCTACTCATGATCTTATGATTGCAGACATGAGTAAGTTGTGTAGAAATTTCCAGTCATTGTTAGCAGCATTGCTAGTTTGTCACCGCTTGAAATTAATCCTCTAGAGACCTGGAGTTTGTGTAGATGGATGACTTCTCGTACTGGTGTTCTAAGGATTGTTGTTCACATATAGATCAGATGACATATTTCTTAAAATGCCTATGGCTTTTTATGTAGTAATTTTCTCAACATTTCTCTCTCTGGTTACAGTGAACCACCATTAGCAACAGAGAATTTTCCCTAGTGGGGAATTTTCCAGTAATGGGGAAGTTTCCTAAAGAAGTGTGTGTAGTTACATCAACACATAAGTTCTGTCACAAGAAGTCTTTATACAGATAGTTCTGTTTTTCATGTCTTCTTCATTTGATGGTGAGGGAAACGTAGAGCAGCAGTACTGAAGAGCATTTTGCACAGTGAATATCTTTTTGCTTTTACAAAACCGTGTTTGCCATAGATGTCAGAAGCCAGCAGGAGGAGAGGAGGGGCTTTGAGATATGTTCTGTAGGAAAAATAGTGAGAAGATTGCAGCTTTGGTAAAGATCTTTGATTGGCATCCCAATCTTGAGCTGCTTCGACCGATCCAGCCAGGGGATCTTCCTGCTCAGGGTGAAACAGGAGAAGGGTCTTTAATGTTAATTGCAGTGGGTTTTTTTTCAAGTGCATCTGGATTTGACTTGGACTTACTTTTTTTTTCTTTCTGAAAGTGAAAAATTGAGTACAGCACCAGACCTTCTCAGTCGTGAGGAATTTTGTAAGTAATAGTCATACTTCTTTTGTGTGTAGTAAGGCTTGTTTTACTCTACAGTGGGAGAAAGCATGCAAATTAAAGTTCACCAATTGCAGGATACAAGTATGGGTCTTAGAACCATGAAAGCTTACTTATTGTCATCTGTTTTCCAGGAGTTAATCAGAACACCCCTCCTGGAGTTCATACTGGCATTCAGATTTCCTGACAAAAAAAGGTATGGGTATCTCTGTGACTGTAGTGCACGTGCTATTGGTTCTGAGCAGTCTTTCAGCTACAGCCTCTACTTCAAAAAAAGTAGAAAGTATTTTGGAGCTGAGTGTGCTATAACTCTGGTCATTCTGGCACGGAGAGTGCACTGATGGGTATAGACCCGTCAGTCTCAGTGTCTCACTTTTCCGCAGGCTTGCCTCTAGAGTAAACGTGATCAGAGCACATTTGTGAGATCGGTGTGCCTCTATCTTGTCTGAGAAGCTTTACTCTGGAGCTTAGTTGGTGCTCTGGACTGCTTGTTACTCAGGCAGGAGCATCAGGATGGAGGCACTCTCATGTGTGCACATCACCAGAAACTTAGGTAACTGCTCATGCCTGCCTAACAATGTATTAGATTGACTCCTTTTCTCAGCTCCATCTGTGTTGCCTTCTGCAAACCTGCTATTGGTATCAGGCAACAGCAATCTGAAGAAAAAAGTAGCTTGAATCAAATTCTTATGAAGAGTGTAATTGCCTTAAGCCGCAACACTGTAACAGCACGTGTCTTATGATCAAGGACAATGTTGTTAATTTATTATCAACTTAAAGTTGACAACTAGAGAAAGAAAGACAAAACATTTTACCAAAAATGACAAGAGTCACAGTGCAGATAGAATTTAATCAGTTAGGAAGCATGTTGCTTAATTTCTTATGTAAATGCTGAAACTACCACTAGAAAACAGTTGAAGGCAAGCTTGATGGGTATTATTACAGTTGCCTAATTTCTTGTGCAAGTGCTGAAACTACCATTAGAAAACAGTTGAAGGGAAGCTTTCCTTAATTTTGTGGCTGTTTGGACATCCAAAATGAGGACTTTATTTAGATAAAATTCTACAGTTCTCTGTAGTCATGAAATACTACCATTGCAGTGCATTTAAATTTTTCTTGAGACTAATTTGAAAAATATTGGCAGGGTTTGATACTAGTATTGTTCTGACTTAAAATGCACACTTAGCAAGTGCAGTGGGTGTGTGAAAGTTAAGTGTATGGATTGACATTAATCATTGTTTTCCATTGTTAAAGTGTTGTGTAGGAGTGTAAAAGCTATGTCAATAGAGAGGGGAAATACTTCTGTCAGAAACTGAAATAATTTACATATTCAGAGCTAAAGCAGTAGAAATTCAAGAAAATAGATTTTTTTTTTTCTGTAGGCTGACTGTTTTTGTTACTGTTTTACAAAGGCAGTATTGTGTAAATACTCATTAAGTGATTATTTACTGCATGAGTTCTGTTCACAATATGTATAACTTCACGAGCCCTGTGATAAGTACTGTGAGACCAGGTGTTAGAAACCAGGGTGTGTTCACAGGATGTCAAACTAAGGCAAACAGGTGGGGAAGAACCAAGTTCTATTTCTTCCACTGAACACAAATAGAAAACTCCTCTGTTCTCCTCCTAGCAGGAACAACACCACCTGCTACTGTTTAGGGTAAAAATTGGGTATTTGTGAGTATTTATTTACTAATTGACAGACAGTGATAAAGCATATGTTTTGCCATAACCAAGGATAAATGTTTAAAGTGAATAAAATTAGATGTTCCTCCTGGAACTACGCAGGAAGCTGGGTCTGACCATCTTCTGCAGTTAAAGGTGCAATTTTGTCGTGTTTTTACCTAGAGTGGAATTCAGTGCCCTCTGTCCAGTTCTTTGTGTGGAGTGACTACAAAGTATTTCATAATGCAAGTTAGAAAATTAGCAGATATTTATATTTGTCTATTATTTTATCATTTTAGGTTCTATCTACATCATGAAAAAGCCTTTCCTCTTGTGTATATTTTCATTCTACTGGCATATCCTAAATGGTAAGAAGCTGAGTCCTAAGAAGAAGTAGAACTGTTTTAAGTATGTTTCCTTTCCATGTGTAAGCACAGAAATGTTAATTCCGCAGTTTTCCTTCGGGTGCTAGTGTTTGGGTTTTTTTTTTTTCCTTGATGTTTTAAGTAAAAAGGTCTTAGCCTGCTTTTACATTAAACTAGGTGTGTGTGTGCTTTGATACGGGCCCAGGCTGAAATCCCTGTCGGTGTTTCAGCATAGACACCATTTCAGGCAAGGTACCATGTGCATTACACTGGCACTGTTAAACCTGGAAATTGTCACATGTTCTTTAACATTGTGTGTAAAACCGACTGACATTTATATACACAGCACATTCCCATCCCAGGCACTAACAATTGCGTGTTACCGTGGCAGTGTCCCAAAAGCAGCAGCTGAGGCGCTGTGCACACACATTCACCTATTTTTAATACGGCATGTGTGCACTAAGCAGGTGCTTGCAGGTATAAATAGCCCAGTTTATTCCAAACTTGGGCAAGTGCATGCAAAAATGTTTTAAGTTTTCTGAACAGGGCAGATACTTTTAGTCCTTAAAACATCCCACATGTTTGGCAAGACATGACTTTGAAGATTACTTATAATTGGAAAAGTAAGTTTTCTTCCAAATTTTGTTTTTCAGCTTTATTCACAGTTGAAGCTCCCCAATCACTCTACATTGTGGAACACGGGAACAACGTGACCATGGAATGCACATTTCCAGTGAATGGGAAATTAAAGTTTAGAGATTTAAGTGTCAGCTGGGAAAAGAAAGATGAGTTAAAGAAGCAGGTGTATGCACTTCTCAAAGGAGAGGAAGACTTCAAAAGTCAGCACAGTGACTTCAGGGGAAGAATAAAATTGTTGAAAGAGAAACTGAAGTTTGGACAGTCTCTCCTTCAGATCACTGATGTGAAGCTCAGAGATGCAGGATTTTACCGCTGTCTTATTGGCTATGGGGGAGCCGACTACAAGACAATCAATCTGAAAGTTAAGGGTGAGTGTGCTGCTGCAGGAGGTTCAATGCTATCTGATACTGTTAGAAGACTTCAGAGAAGTTCCTGAAGTAAGACATGTCTGGGTTAGCATTTAAAGAAACCTCTCCAGAGACAGGAGCCGCCTCACGGCCTTTGCACAGCTGCATAAATTTGTGTTTCTGTCTATGTTGAATCCATGTTCCGTCCTTTATTTCCCATAATGACATATGAGGAATGGTGTTACAAAACAATTTAGACAGAACAAAGACCAGAAGCCGATGCAATTTTCCATGCAGCGTCAAAGTGGCGATAAATCCTGTACCTCCATTTACTATGGAGAGACACAATAGTGATATTTACTTTTCCTGTCAGGAGTATTATTTAAAAAATACAAGCTGATATATGGAAACTTGACCTAGGGGCTGGGGATAAAGAAAAGGTGTCTTGCTAATATATGCTGTTCTTCTGGCTTCGTATTAGTAATCATTTTCTTGCATTTGTTTAGCTCCTTATAGAACTATAACCAAAGGAGTGGTTAGCACAGGACACAACAAATGGAAATTGACATGTCAGTCGGAAGGATACCCACAAGCTGAAGTGATATGGAAAAACAGAGAATACGAAGATTTGACTGATAAGGCAAACACAAGTTATGAAACTGGAAGTGACCAGCTGTATCATGTGACAAGCACGCTTACAATCAAAAGTAGAACTGATGAGATTTTTTACTGTATATTCTGGAATAAAGAGCTGCAAGAAAATACAACTGCCACTTTAAATATAGCAGGTAACATTTCTAAATTTCATTTGTAGTAATATACTTCCAGGTACTGTGTAATTTTGTCCTAGTTGAATCAGATATTTTTTGTTTCTTTTTCCTATCTAATTTTGAAAAGGCTAAAAATAAATACCTGTAGTGTTAAGATTTTCTATTTGTCTACGCTTCCACCATACTAACACGTTAATCATGCATGTGTGGAACCGAGTTCAAAGATAGGACTTTTGCATGACCTACAGTTCTATGAAAATTGAGTCTGAATCATAGAATGGTTAGAGTTGGAAGGGACCTTCAAAGGTCATCTAGTCCAACCCCCCTGCAAGGAGCAGGGACATCTCCAACCAGATGAGGTTGCTTAGAGCCCCGTCCAATCTGGCCTGGAATGTTTCCAGTGATGGGGCCTCTACCACCTCTCTGGGTAACCAGTTCCAGTGTTCCACCACCTTCAGTGTAAAAATTTTTTCCTTATGTCAAGTCTGAATCTACCTCACTCTATTTTAAAAGGAATACCTCTTGTCCTATCACAACAGGCTCTGCTAAAGAGTTTCTCCCCATCTTCATTGTAAGCCCCCTTTAGGTACTGGAGGGCTCCTACAAGGTCTCCCTGGAGCCTTCTCTTCTCCAGGCTGAACAGCCCCAACTCTCTCAGTCTGTCCTCACAGGAAATGTGCTCCAGCCCTCTGATCGTATTCATCATGACCCTCCTCTGGACTTGCTCCAACAGGTCCATATCCTTCTTATGTTGGGGGCTCCAGAGCTGGATGTAGTACTCCAGGTGGGGTCTCACCAGAGCAGAGTAGAGGGGCAGAATCACCTCCCTTGACCTGCTGGCCACACTTCTTTTGATACATCCCAGAACACAGTTGGCTTTCTGGGCTGCAAGTGCACATTGCCAGCTCATGTTGAGCTTCTCATCCACCAGTACCCCAAGTCCTTCTCCTCAGGGCTGCTCTCAATCATTCTCTGCCCTGCCTCCATTTGTGCCTGTAATTGCCCTGACCCATCTGTAAGACCTTGCACTTGGCCTTGCTGAACTTCTCACAGGCCCACCTCTCCAGCCTGTCAAGGTCCCCCGGGATGACATCCCTCCCTTCCAGCGTGTCAATGGCACCACACAGCTTGGTGTCTTCGGCGAACTTGCTGAGGGTGCACTCTATCCCACTGACCATGTCACCAACAAAGATGTTAAACAGCACTGGTGCCAATACCGACCCCTGAGGAACGCCACTCGTCACCGGACTCCACTTGGACATCGAGAAGTTCCATTATTTGAAAGCATATAACTCAGAGCCTAGAAGTGAAACCCTGCTGTATAAATTAAATGTACCTCCCAAGAACGTTCTGTTTTGCTGGTAATAACTGTCAAATAAATTTGAGCAATATCATCTTTTCCTGCTGCTATAGCCTTTGTTTTGAGGATATTCAAATTTAACAAATTGTACATAGATTTTTTTTTTTTTTTTTCTTGTAAAGTCTGGATTGAAGGAAGATGCATGAATGGAGAAGACCAATACAATTTCTCATCAGACCTTTTAACTGAGCATCACCTCTACTGCTTTTAATTACTCTTTTAATTTCTGCATTGTACCCTGGTGTGTTTGCACAAGCTTTCAACCAGAATGGAGACCTAATCCAGCTCAAAAATTATATTTCTGTTTATCAGACTGTTACTTGGTCAGGTAATTTCCCTGGTCCTGTTTACCATGCAGTTCTAAAAATGCTTGTGCTGGCACACTTCTTGGGACTGACAAGGGGTAGAAACAGGCAGCTGAGAGTGAGAAGGCCAAGTTATCCTTTCAACAAATGGTAAGCAGGCAAGTTTAGTTTTAACAGGATATGCCTCTGGGATTTAAGGAGGCCACTTTTCCTTTGCATTCAGAGCTTTACCAGCTGAAAGGGACTCTCTGTTTACTTTCTCCGTCAGCTCTTTCCTGCAGTCCTGATGGGAAACTAAGCTAGATGTGACACTGTGTACCTTGGTCACCAGCAGGATTTATGACAGGAATCAAAGGAACTACCACATGGAATATAGGAGCAAATATATATATGAATATGTTCTATCTTTTTTTATTCCTTTGTTGTGAGGAGATATGGTGAAGTGCACCATCAGCACCTAACCTGCGACACACTCTAAAATGATGTTATTGTGTCTGAACTGCTCATGGCAAAAATAATATGGTGAAAATAGGACAACGGGTAATGGTTTTAAAATAGAGTGAAGTAGATTCAGACTTGATATAAGGAAAAAAATTTTTACACTGAAGGTGGTGGAACACTGGAACAGGTTGCCCAGAGAGGTGGCAGATGCCCCATCCCTGGAAACATTCAAGGCCAGGCTGGATGAGGCTCTGAGCAACCTGATCTGTTTGGAGATGTCCCTGCTTCTTGCAGGGAGGTTAGACTAGATGACCTTTAAAGGTCCCTTCCAATCCAAGCTGTTCTATGGTTCTATTCTATGATTCTAAAATGAAAACAAAACAGAGAAGCTTATGCAATTATGTAATGTCTTTCCCCCACTTCTTTTTCTTGAAGATTTAGCTGATGGTGTTCTGTGGGCTGAGAACAGACGCTTTGTTGGAGCAATTCTCATTCTGATTGCTTTCTTTGGATCAACACTTCTATTTATGCTCTGCGTAAGAAAAGGTATCCAATTTATCTATTTTAGTATCTCAGCTATTATCAGTCTGCTTTGTTAATTTGCAGAAGTGGAATGAGATAATGAAAGTCTGCCTTAGATCTTTCATCCTGAAACCACTACATTTTTTAACACATTGTTTATTTCTTTCGCTTTGCTAACTTGCTAGTATTTAACTAAGTCAGATAGAGTGGAACAGGCTGTCAGCCCCTCACAAACCACTTACTCATGCATGTCTATTTTTTTTTTTAACAAGTAATGATGTAGAGCAGTAAGATTAGTGTCTAATCTATTCAAACCTCAAAGCACACCTACTGGAAATGGCAGTTCCCTATTCTGTGTCCTCCCTTTTGAGTGGGGACCAGAATAATGGGAGCAGACAGGGCACAGGAGGTGTTTTAGTTTTTTTTTTCTCCTGCATGCTCTGAAAAAAATCACTTAACTTTAAGTACATGTGTTTTTAAGTGATTTAATTGTTAAGAATTCTACACATATCTTTATTCTGGTTAAAACAGCATAAAACAGTGCACTATGTATGAAGTAATATGTCCAAAGTTCTGAGTCTCAAAGATCTTTTTTTTTTTTCACAAGAGGGAATATTCCCACTGTGGCTTCATACCATTTGATTTATTTCCTTGTTAAGTTTTAAGCTTTTTCAGTTCACTTCACTGACTTGGACATTTTCAGCATCACAGTATGCTGAAGACCTAAAGCTTTGGCGGTAATTTGTTTTCACTTGCTAGCTAACCAGAGAAAAAACTTGGAGAAATATTTGTTAGGGTATCTGAGCATGAAAAGAACACAGTTTGCCCTCCAATTAAAGAAAAATTGTTTGAAACATGTCACTTAACCTGAAATAAGTATTGTTACTTTTTTTTCTTTGTTTGGTTGGTTGTGGTTTATTTTTTTTGTTGGAGGGAAGGTTGGCATGTTTGAGGATTTTATATTCAGGGGTACTTTTTACTCTTCATTTTAACAGATACAATAAAATAATGTAGATCTCAGAACACCAGGACTCATTTGAAAGTGTTGAAAGGAAAGTGTTTTTGCTGAACATCCTGGTTTTGGCCAGAACTCTTCCTCTGCATAATAAATTTGTGGATTTTTTAGCTGAAGTGTAGCTGCTTCTTTTTTTTTCTAAATTACTTCTTGATTTTTTTTTGTCAAGTTGTCTGCAGAGAAAAAGTGCAAGAAGCATTGAAGCTGATACAGTACTCTTAGCATTCTAATATCGTACTCCTATGACTCTGTAAATTATTACCAGAAATGCTTCAAAAATCTGAACAAGACAGTTGACTAAATGCTCCTCTTGAAATGGTTAAATTTTGTAGGAGATGTAAACGTAGCTAGCATGAAACTCAGCTGCAACTAATGCAAAGGTTAGTGGTACTGTCTTGTCAAGTGGTATCTCAAAAGCTTCCACACTAAGAGAGGTGTACTTTCTGAGGTGGTATAGCAGAACTGTTGGTTTTCCTGTCTGCCAGCTCTCTTTTCCACAGTGAAAACCAGAAAGAGCCCTAATTTCTGTCTGGAAATTACACAAAACCATCTATAAGTAAACTCTACACTAAGCATTCATGTTCAAGTTCCATAAAACAAATACAAGAGACAACTAAATGTGGATATTTGGTGTTTCGGTCACAAACTCATCTCCTGCATCCGTATTATGGAAACATGTCCTGGGAGAAGTGTTTATAAGCTTAACAGGTTTGCAGGTGATGCTAGCAGGCTCCAGGGGACCTGTAGATATCCCTGCATGTACAGGGATATAATTGTCCTAAGAACATGATAAGAATAGGAGCAGAACATGAAAGTGGAAGAAGGGACAGCAAAATCCTTGACTTCCCAGAAGATTCCCATCAGGGGATTTCTTTGAAGGTCAGAAGTTTCCCAGGTTGCTTGAGTAATACTTGCTGTTTGTGTGTGTACATAATAATGTATATACATGTTGTGATGTATGTGTCTGTCACAGTTATGTTATATATATATATATACATATATGTTTGTATGATAAACTACAAGTTGATTCAGATGCTGAAGCAGTAGCAACAGGTTTTTCTTTTAAAACCTAAGCTGTCCTAGATGACTGAACAAGTGATTCTTTCAGAACAGAACCTCTCTGGAATATGGGCTTTTTCCCCTCAAAAAGCACTGGGATGGTGATTCCCTTCATGTTCCCTGTTGCCCAATATGTTCAAATTCTCAGTGAAAATATAGAGTGGGAAACTATTTGAACAAGTATTTTCCAGTGATGTTAGTGTATAGTATCAATGGAGGAAAGGAAATTTGAAACTGACAGACTAGGGGCACTGAAGAATGTATTTTAAAGTCTTTGAGAAAATTGAGTGTTTTGAGAACCAGTGATTACACTATGCTAAGTGTGCCATTCCCACCAGTGTGCTTAAGCTCCCATTAGATGTAAAGCAAATATATTGTTTTCTTTTTGATTTTTCTCTTTTATTCTCTTTCAGCTAGAGCAAATAAGGACAACAGAACACCTGTGGCTAGTTTATCAATAGCAAATATGTACATTTAGTACATTTAGTGTAATTCTTGTGGAAATAATTGTTTAAGAATTTACTTTGTAACGGTGACAACCAAATGCAGATTTACATTCAACTTTCATTTTGTTTTCTTCTTCTCATTTATATAACAACTATAAATTACAATTGAAGAGTGAGTTTTCATTACTATGTCAACTTCTTGAAAGGAAAATGTGAAAGAAAAGCATACTTGTTCCAGGAGCCGATGCAGTCCAGATATGCAGAAGAAAAGGACAGAGTGGTGTTCTGTGTTTTGGAAGGTCTATGATAGGATGGGACATGCTCCCTGGAACATATACCTCAGGATGGCAGCACACCCTGGGGTGCAGACTATGTGCTGCAGTTCGAGCTATGTTGGCATGTTCCTATGTTTTCTCCAGTATTATATTGTGCATTTGAGGGTCCTTGTCACAGCATCAAGGACAGAGGGTTTGGCCCTGCTGAAAGAAACACAGCAAGAACCTTTAGCTTCCCTAACAGTTTATTTTTGCTCTTGTTGAGATACTGATGCTGTTTGTTGCAAGCAAAGCTCAGTGAATAGCCAGTACCACCATGATAATAAGAAACGGAGGAAAGCATGGAGGGAGTTAATATTTGTAGTGGGAGAGAAGGGATTAAAATCATGTAGCCTCCTCTCATGATGGCTCATGTTTTTTGGTTTTGTTTTTTTTTTTTTTTTTTTTTAGATTTGTTGTATTGTTTTATTTGGAGACTGCTTCAAATTAAACTGCTGTGTGAAAGTTAGTTCATACTGACAGTTGGGGTTTTTCCTAAGAAAACCTATCCTGAGAATACTTGTCCAAAATGGACACAACATTTGGTATTAATCTCTTCTCTTGATCTGCATTTAAGTCACATAGTTCCTGGACAGCCTGAGATAGCAGCTTTTAACAAAGACTTTTCACTCTATGAAATGTGTAAGCTATGCTAACTGTTATCTCTATGTATTTAAAGAGCTGAGAAAAGATAAGGATGCACAAGACTGCAGAGATGCTTCTTTTGAAGAAAAAGAGCTGAAATGTAAGTATAAATGATAATGGGAAAAATAGTAGCAAATTGCACACAGCATAAATAATCCATGGTCATCACAGCCTTGATTCATGGCTGGTTTATTTAATCCCCCTTAACAGGCAGAGCCTTCAAGAGAAGTACAGCCTCCCATTCTTTGTTTTACAAACTCAGCATCATAACTCATTGTGTACTGGGAGTTATATTAAATAAGTAATCTGGTTTTTAAAATAAAAAGAAAAGCCATGTGAAGGAAAATGTGATGTGGACATATGCAACAACCCAAATTAGTCTTTTCTCTAGTTCACACTTTTGCTCCAGAAACAGTTGTGCCAGCACAACTGAAGGAGCGGTGCTGGCAATGGGGGGGAGACCTTAACCCATCACGGCCACTCGGGCACATTTCAAGCCATGAGATTCTGTCTCAGCAAAGCAAGAAAAGGAATGACCAAATCTGTGAAACATACTGTGGTATGGAACAAAAGGGCAAAGTTATTGAGGTTTTTCTTCGACATTCTTGCTGACTTCTAAAGCCCCTGTGTTAATTACATCCCGAATCCTGCCCTGCCGCAAAGGTAAGCCTGCTGGTCCCGCAGGTAGAGACCTCCAAGTCAGAGAGTTAGGACCTGGTGATATGCTGCTAGGATGAATGTATATGAAAGACTTTTAAAATACGATTTTAAAAGAACGTGGGACCTAAGTCACAGCAATTTCACTGTGTTTGCTAAAGAGAACTTCCCACCCGTGTGTTTAAACTACCACTTTATTTCCTCCCATCATGATATTGTTTTTCTATTTGACCTTGTAATTAATTTCATCTTAGATCTTTAATTTTGTCAAGAAATGAATTTTTTTTGGTACTTTCAAACTCCAGGAAAGAGTTTCAAAGCCATGAAATGTTGTGTGACATCATCATTTTGTAAATTCATAATTTTTTCATATAATTTTTCCTTTTACAGATATGCAAACTGAGAAGACCTAGAGAAAGCAGGGGAAGCTTTTTTCCTCTGTGGTAAAGATTTAATGGTTCAGATGTTCTATGTTCTGTTTATTAAAGGGGATATTCATTTTTTGTTTTTATTCTGTGATGGCAATCTTCTTCCATATCATTGTAACTCATGAAAAACTGCAATGAAATTAACAGAATTATTATAGCACAAAAAGTCCTTGGATTCAGGCTTCTGTATATGTAACTATGTATGGAAGTATTTATTTAAAAATCCAATTTTCTGCTTTCTCAGGTTTATGCACTTTCAAAGACACATTCCATTAAAAATATCTTTAAGGTAAAACACTTTAGGTCTATGACCATCATGGATTTCATTGCTGGTTCTTGAATAGGCCATCTTCTGGGCTTGCATTTTTTTTTTCTTTCACCTTGGTTTCCTGCTCTTGGTTTCCTGCAGAGGTTTTGTTTTCCAGCTTTTGAAGTATTTTTTCAATACTTTGATCCTTATAAAAGAGAAACGTGCAATGAGACAAGATGCCATACAAACAAGGCATTTTCTGTCCTTTCTGTGGATCTTAAAATACCAGGTCCTCACAGCTAAGCCTGAAATAGATGCTGTAGCCTTCTTGCAACTATGGTTTGCAAATTATTATATAATACTGAACTTCTTGATCTCTTTCTCTGAAAAATGTTTTGGGGATTTAATTTCTTTGTGATACAGCTGGCACTACTTGGTTACTGCTCATTACTTTTCTTATTTACGAGTTGGGGATAATGCAACTCTTTGGACATTCAGGAAAAACAGCTCTTGATTTCGACTGCCTTTTTGTTCATCTTGGGAATGGAAGAAAAGAACCTTCTCGCTTCTAGGACATGAAATATGTGCTTATGTGATTACTTAAGAAATGCTGAGGGAACATGCTGCTGGATCCCATTTCTTAAGCTATTGCTTTGTTACATTTTGCTAGGTGCATAGCTTTTTGGGGGGTCATACACAAATGAAAAATATTTATTACAATGCTTATATTTTTTTAATAAAATGTTAATAAAATGTGTTTTTTTCCACTCTGTTTGACTTGTCAATAAGTAGTCTTAGCACAACTTGTGCTATTTCTGGGTAAATTAGCTATCTAAGATTTGGGCGTAGAATAGGGTTATGCTGTTTTTTGCTGAGATAGAGTAAATTTTCTTCACAGTAGCTAGTATGGACTGTGTGTTGATAACACAGGGATATTTCAGTTACTGCTGAGCAGTGCTTACACAGAGTCAAGGCCTTTTCTGCTTCTCACCCCGCCCCACCCATGAGTAGGCTGGGGGTGCACAAGAAGTTGAGAGGGGATAGAGCTGGGACAGCTGACCCACCTGACCAAAGGGATATCCCACACCGTATGATGTCATACTCAGCAACAAAAGCTGGGAGGTGAACAAGGAAGGGGAGAACGTTTGGAGTGATAGCATTTGTCTTCCCAAGTCACCATTACATGTGATGGCTGAACACCTGCCCGCTGATAGGAAAAAGTGAATGAATTCCTTGTTTTGTTTTGCTTGCATGCTTAGCTCTTACATTCCCTATTAAACTGTCTTTATCTCAATCTGTGAGTTTTCTCACTTTAACTCTTCCGATTCTCTCCCTCATCCCACCAAGGCGGAGTGAGCGAGCAGCTCTGTGGTGCTTAGTTGCCAGCTGAGATTAAACCACGACAAATGTCTACACTGATGTCATCGCCCTAATGGCTCCCACACAGAATAAACAGTGGAGAGCTGGAATCTCATTGGACTCAGGTTTTATTTTTCAGTTTAAAGTCAATGAGTCTGTTGTGCACTCCTGAGAATGTGAATGCAGCCCTTGGCCCAGGGCTTCACTGCTGGCAGAATTTGATCTTGGTAATGTAAAGTTGTGTTAGTACATCTCAGCAAGCTGCCCTGTATAGTAGGATAGAGAAATGCATCTCATAACCATAACAGAGTTGGTAGACCTCAGTTAAGTAAAATAGTTACTATAAAGTAATATCCCTAATTCATTGCAGAGCTTGTGTATTCCGATACTGATTCTTGCCATTTGAGTCTTCAACGATGCTATGAGAACTTGAAGATCCCCTCCTGCTTCCCAACATGCTTTTTGAGGCCACAGTCTGGGTATCACTGAAGGTGATGGCCAATTTTTAATTATTCCCGGAGTGCAAGAATGGCTGTGGAAATACTAGGGCCATTTGTAGAAAAAGTACTGACTCTCCTCAACACACAAATGTAGTTTCACATCACCACATAAATAATTCCCCTTCCAGGCAACCTCTTCGTCTTCTGCTTCCTCTTTGAGACTGCAACAGCTGTTTGCATATTAAAGTAAAAGTGAAAAGTCTACTCCTTTTAGTTATTACCAGCCTTCACAAGGCAGTGCTATCAGACCATGCTTAGTATCATGGAACTGAAGTTGATGTCTTTATCAAGCTCCACCGGACAACAGGAACTGTTACATTTATCTTTTCCCAGCAGGAGAAAAGGTAAGTTACTGTTGACAGTGCTGTATATCAGTTGAGTAAGATAATGAAATGAGGGGATATAAATATATTTTCAACTTCTGTAGCTGATCTTTACTGTCCAAAATGCCAGTGCTTGTATTCCTGAGTGGTTGACAGGAAGCTTGAAATTTTGCTACTTCATTAGAAAAGCAGGATGTGTAGCGGATAACAGATTATGTGAAAAGACCTATCCTCTCTATATAAGCTCTGCTTTATATTTCTCTGACATCCAAACCAGAACTTGTCTAATCCAATTTTAGTAATTTTAAAAATAAGGCTTTTAGGATTAGCTAAGTCTCTCAGCTCCATTGTTATGAATACAAGGAGACAGATGCTCATCCTCCAATGCTATGAGTTGTTTTAACATAATTACTTTCCACTCATGACAGAGGAAGAATACACACACTAACTGAAAATATAACACATTTAGGTCATGAGAACCAGGTAAGAGGGAATCCTTCATATCCTAGCATAAAAAATGTAGTTAAACACCATATTTATAATAATAATTTTTCCTTCAGTTAATGATTTTTGCCTGTGACTTCAGTGTTTTTGGATATCTGGAAAATGAAATCCATCAGAAAGCTAGAGCAGACTCAGCTTCAGTAAGATGGATTTTTCTTCTTAGTGGCCAAGAAGTGTTAGCTGCCCAAAAGTGCTCAGTTTTCAAAAGCTTGGTTCATGTATACAACATAAACTGGCTTACTGGTATTTGAGTTCAGGACTCATTCATTTGAAAAATGAAATTATGAACCAGTCTGGTGGCATCTTTTGTGATGTGGCATTTAATTTTTGTAGAATATGAATGCTATTACTAATAACAATTGCATTAAAGAATAACTAATAATAAGAAAAATAGAATCATTGCTGTTGACTTGCAGGGCTTTTCAAGGAGCAGCATACAGGACGTGTGTCTTTTTTCCCTTTTCGCCAAAAAAATAACTTTAATGTCCTTGAGTGACATGTACTAGTGGTGCATCATCCAAGTATGGAATAAACAGCAAAATTACAGAGATGTTAGCAGTGGGACTTCTGGTTTTGCAGCATCTTCTCCCTGATTCCCTATCTCCCTCTCCAAATTTGTCTGGTCTTGCAATCTAGGTAATTGTCCCAGCCAAGTCCCAGCCAGATACTGCTGGGTTCATGAGATGCCCAAGGCAGGTCACTGACTCCTGGTCAATTGCACTGAGCTTTCTATCTCCCTGTCCCAAAACAGGAACACATGGAGAAAACCTGTTGTTGCCAGAGCTGGCTCAGAATGAGTAGAAGGTGGCGATGGTGGCTGTGAAGTAATTTCAGGGTACTTTTTCTGCCAGGTGGGAAGAGAACAAGGAACACTTTTGTTTTTCTTCCAGAACAAGTCTCAATACCTGCAGGGAAGTAGACACCTAGATGCAGGGGAAGTAGAGATTCCTCAACAAACAAGTAAGGAAGTTGTGGGTGGGGTAGGCAAGCAAATGGTAATCAGAAGAGAAGGAACATAGCAATCAACAAAACAAGGCTTCCCTGAGCACTTTATGCAGGTAGAGAGTTTCCCTTGACTGGACACTGGTATTCTGCAAAGGCACATGCTGGGAATCAGCATGACTCCAGCTGGGACATCCATCTATTACAATATCTCTGGTAGAGGGTTATTTCCTGCCTTTCCCACCTCAAAATGCTTAAGGGCTGTGCATGACTTGCACATAATTCATATTTTTCTGCCTTTTTCTTTATTTTACCGTTAATAAATCCTTTAAAAAATTCTATTAACTGCAAGGTGTGTTTGCATAAATACTTCTCCCTAAATAGGCTATTTGTCTTAGCGTGGATGGCCACAAAGCAAACAAGGCCTTTAAGAGCAGGTGGCAGGTGGAGGATGAAGATGGAGTTAAGATAAACAGTAGGTGTCAGTCAAGAAGTGCCTTAGGAAGATTCAATTCCTTCACTCTCACATACTTACAAAAAGAGCACAGATCTTAGTTTGCTGCCATTTTCCCCCTTTGCTTTTACTGAAAGTGTTAGGACATCAGGCAAACTTGATTTTAATTGTAAATCATAGATCAAGCTCAACTCTGGTCGTACAGACTTTTCTCTCTCCTTCAAGTATCCAGTCATCCAAACCATTGACTTCTGACAGCTGACAAAGAGGTCACTGGAGTTTTTCTGGAAAAAGGTCAAGCTACCTAGTATTTACATTATGTGTTAGGACTATGGAGGATAAGTTTACTGAAAAAAAAAAATCCAGCCAGGGTTCACGGGACTAAAGCCACAACCATTATTTGTGCTACAGCACAATTCTCCCAAGTGATGACGAACTAAGTGGAGACAAAACAGTATGTGTGTCCCACCTTTAGCACCAACACATTTGAGAAACCCGGGAAGAGACCACTTCCCACTTATGATGTGGAAGAATACCCTCTTCCCACTCATGATGTGGTCATAAACAAAAAGATAAGTGATGAATTGCAGTATAGAAGTAAATAGTACCTAGTAGCAGTAAAATGCCCAGAGACATCCATTTATAAGGTTAACAGAATAGAATACTTGATGTTGTACAGGAGCTCTGGCAGCTAGCCAGTCCAACCTTCCACTCAAAGCAGGGCCAACTTAAATCCAATTGCCCTGTCAAGTCTGCTATATTTGCAAGGATGAAGATTCACAACCTCACTGAGCAATGGCGTTTGACTACTGTCATCGTGATTTTTTTTTTTGTTGTTAATAATATGGATATAAATGAAAACTAATTTTGCAAATGCTAGGTAATCTCTTGAGGAATTCTTGTAAAATCAATCTATTGAAAATTAAGAAAAATGTAACTTGATAGTTTCAGGAATGCAGAACAGTCCTAATAAATGGAAGTTCAGATGGAAAGGCTATATACTGCTCTAAATGGGCATAAATCCAGTGAAAAAAAATATGAATTTGAGGATATAAATTTTACAAAATGCTTTGAATAAACTTGTTTGGATGCACCTTCTCAGCAATGCAAAGCACTGAACTCAGAGTACATCCAGCATGAAATATGAAAACAAAAACTGGAACTGCTGACAAATTCCTAAGAAACTTGGTGGTTTCCTTCTAACACAGTCAGATGTTTCTTGATTAAGATCAGCCTACAAGCTGTGCTATCAGTGTTTTAAACTGATCCTGAGAACTGAATAGTTTCTGCTATCATGCAGATAGGTTAGAGCTGTTTTGTAAAACTTTTAAAATCTTAGCTCTTATATGAACCTGATTCTTCCAATGGCTGCATAAAGATCTGATGTGAGTATAATGCTACTAAAACGTAAATTTATATTTACTGTATTTCTGACTGATGAATTGCAGATTTTTTTCCTATATTGTTAAGATTCGCTTAAATTAAGTTTATTTTCAAGTGATTTGTAGGGAGTGGACTCTCATTCTGAACCAGAGATTAGATAAGTTCCAGATCCTGAAACACATGTCCATATAACTTCAGACCCTGGGGAATAAAGGGTTTTAGGAGCAGAACTCGTCTTGCAAAGCAATCTTCTGCCATAGATGAAGGCAGAAGAGTGGTGCTAGCGAGCCGCTTCACCTTATGCATTGCGATGTCGCTGTTTTTAAATCTTTCATTCTGAATCTCAGGAAACAGTTGTATGGAAAAAAACCAATCTGTATATATTTGTATCTATATGCTCCTGCTTGCTTTCTTTTGGTTGTTATTAAATGCCTGCCTGCAGATGGTACATTGTTTCGTTTGTACAGCAAGCCTGGGGACTTTGACCTTCTGCATTTCCAGGAGGAGCACAGGCTAGGAAGACAATTTGTTATGCTTCTCTGAAAAGCCTTTCTTTCTGTAGAATCTGGAGGTATGAAAGAAAATTTGCAGTATATCACACCAAAGTGTTAGCCTGTATTGTTCAGTGCTGCTCCTAAGAGATAAAAGGTGCATGATCTCTAGAATAGGCAGCTGCATTTTAAATGTAATGACATTTTCTGCGACAAAATTTCAACTCAATCTTACCTTAACATCTATGGCAATAAAATAATGTTTATTTGAGGTTGTATTAGAATTATTGTATTTGATATTGAACAACAAAAAGAAGTGTCACTGAAAAAGACAGAACAGGTGACAGTCAAACAATGCAGGGAAAGTGAAAATTCACAGCAAGGGTGTGCAAAGAAGGAAGTGAGAAATGATACCTCTTCACCTGAAAGCTGAAGTGAGACGGAGGGCAGACTGAATGGATGCAAATAGGCTGTCACAGGTGATCTGAACACAGAGCCAGCAGTAGATTGACTGTGCAGTGAGGTGGACAACGAGGGACTGCAATAAGGGTGTGAGAGCCAGGAAGGAATAGCAGGTGAGACTCTGTGTGGGTGAGGCGGGTTGGAGAGAATGAGGGCAGAGGAGTATGTCCACTGAACGTACTGAGACACGCCTGAGAAACAGACTTGGAACAAATGTTAATATGTATTGCGAGTTTTTTAATGAAATCCCTGAAACGGAAACAAAGTACCTTCTTTCTGATGGTGAGATACAGAACAGATGCAGTTTGTATGAGGATCTAATGCTGCTTTTTTGTTACTTTGTAACTTTTTTTTTGTAAACTGGATCCTTCACTGAAAGGAAAATAATTTAATGTGCAGGTTGAAAAGGCTGTGTCTTTTTGCACATGTGAGAGTATTGCAAGGAAGCTTTTGAAACTGTGAGATGCACAGAAGGCAAAGGGGTTTCAGTAACAGGGAAAGACAAAGAAAGCAAACAGTGACTGGGACCCCTCAATCTTTTGCAGTGTATGAGAAGATAGTCTGTTTCCCAACAAAATAAGCATAAAACTCTGTTTTGTGCTGGGAGATCTGAATTACCCCAAAACCAAACTAGCCTGGGCATGAGAAGCAGTACAGTCACATTAGCCTGGTACTGCTCTTATGCTTTCTTTTGGCCAAACGGAGCCAAATAGGATTGCCGTGTTAACACAGCTTGATTGCTTCTGGTATTCAGACAAGTTTGTCGTTCCAGGACATTTCTGGAGGGCACTGTGTTGTGCTTTGTGCAGGCACTACCTTTGCAGCACAAAAACACAAAGGTTGTAGAAGGAAAGGGAATAAGGAAAGAGTGATCTGAGCTGATCTCTGTAACACAGAACATGTCAGTGGCTGAGCAAAAACGTTGAATGTAGGAATGAATAAATAATTTGCAAGGTTGCTGTTTCAAATCTATAACAAAGTCTGCTGGTTCAGAATTTCTCAGCAGTCCTTCAGATCACCAGCAGTACCTTGTTTGCTAAACTGCTCTTGACACTTCGTGTGGTGGACACAGGCCACCTGGACAGCCTGGTGATGTTACTGTCCTCCTGCCAGCTGTGTGGTGCAATGTCCCCGCTTTCTTCCAGGAACTTTGTATGAACACCTGTGTTATACCTGCTAAAACTGAGCATGATCACATTGTAAGTGCTGTCTATGTGCTAACTTGGTCTGCAGGGAAATATAATACAGACAAGGGTCTGTCTACAACAGCTGCTTAACTTTAACAGGACCGAGTACTCTCTCCTTAGTTCTTTAATCCTTTAATCTTTCAGATTGAAGTGATTATCGTGAACTTCTATGTATGTTTGACTTCTGCTTTAAACCTAGAGAAGAGCTGGTGTGCTTGGAAGTTTGTTTATATTTTTCCAACAGTTCTGATTATCCTGGTGAAAGATAGACTCTTGGTCTACAAAACTCTCCTTGCTCACTGCTGCTAAATGTCATTATGTAAATGATAAATGTGTTTATTGTTCTTAATCACCCATTTACTGGAATACAAATATTTTAATAGATAAAACAGTGTTTCCAGGAAAGGGCTATGCATGATTTGTTAGACTATAAGGTCCCTGAATCAGTGACTGTGCCTCTGGTTGTGTTTGTTTAGTAGACACCTTAATGAAGATTCATCTGGCACAGGATACTTTGTTATCCTTGTGTTGGCAACAATCACAGAATCACAGAATCATAGAATGGTTTTTGGGTTGTAAGGAACTTTTAAAGGTCATCTAGTCCAACCTCCCCTGCAGTGAGCAGGGGCAATCATAGCAAGGCTACTAACCAAAGCTGGTGTCAGAGGGTCTTGTACTAAGATCTTACACTAAGATGCTCCTTTTATTTAAGAAAAGCACTATGATCTTTCAGATACATGGATGAAAGAAAGAGAACTGAATTCACAGTTCACATTATTCAGATGTCGGTTTCAATCTTTTTTTTACTAAGGATTAGATTGCAAAATATTCTGTGATTTCCATGTTACTTTGCTTACAAAGTTTCTTGCAAACTCTTCAATATTGTCAGGATTGTGGGAGTTGTCACTAACTGAGGTCAAATCAGTCCTAACACGTCTGAACAAGGCTAGTGTCAACAAACTGTGGTTCACAACCTGAGTGTTTCCTGAAAATAAGATCCAGTAGACCTAACGATAAAAACATGCCAAAGAGATCTATACAAAGCAGAGCTACTTAAAAGCAATATCCCAGCTTTTGCTCAAGAGCTCCAAGATTTAAGCATACAGCAGAGTTTGGCATTCCGCTTTGCCACTACTGTTACCTCCTGAGAGCATCCTTGTAACGTATAGCTCTGTTAGGACAAGCTCCTCTTCATTTCTGTCTGTAGAATTGAATGAAGCCTATACTTTATGTTAAAAATTGAATAATACGTTGAAAATAATATTGTGGCATAGAGCATACAGCTTGTGCAATTTGAAACAGGAACGCTAAGTCTAAATTATCTGAGGGAACAAGAAACATCTTTCTCACTCCTTACCAGGAGAATTTTGGGCAACTACTTGAGATTTTATGTGAACAGGTGCATTCCATTGGCCAAAAATTACTTTTTTTTTTGGAGATGAGTGTTATAATCCCTGTGGCTATTTGAGCTGGGGCCAGGACTAAAGTCATAAACATGATCAACTGAATCAAATGAAGGAAAACTATACACAGTGTCATTTTGACCTTTGGTGAAATTTTAGCAATTTATTATTATTGCCCTCTGGATTTCACTCAGCACTCACTAAGAAAACTTAGCAGAATATTTTCCTTCTATGTGAAAGAATGTATGGGTTTCAACTTAGTACTTTCAGTAAAATAAAAAAGCTGTATAAAAAGAGATTATATTTCTCCCTTTTTCCACTCATATTCTCCTGCCTTTCTTTTCATCCTTCCCATTCAAATCTTTAGTCTTGGGCCCTACATCCTCATTAGAATGATCACAACACATAAAAAGCCATGATGGTTTTTAGATGTCTGATGCTATGGGTTTTATTACCTCAGTCTTCAAAGGTTCATTCAGCTTTATTTTCATAATCACACAGCTGTGTGAAAGCTTGCTTTTTCTTCTGAAGGTTGGTTTGGGAGAATTGAATTCACAGTTTGGGAAATTCATTTACAGACAGGATCCAAATTGCTGTTGAAATGTCATGCGACTTCCTCATGTTCTCAGATGTGTATTTCAATTCCTGACTTTGCTGCCAGAACCACTAAGCGCTGATTTTTATGGTGCAATATTCTGTTGCTATATCCCTACATTACAAGTTGTAACAGATAGGTGATGAACATTCTTTGGTAATGGCCTTCTGCTTAAAGGAATAAAAAGACAGCGCTGTGGACAAACTTGTTAGGATTGGTGTGCACAGGAACTACTTCATAGCAGGGCATGGCATATGTTTTACAAAAGATAGAGAAAAAATGAGAGCTATTCTGTAACAGCATGAATGGTTGGTGCTGCAAGCTTAGAAGAAATCATCTTCCAGATGCTAGTGCAGATCTTCTTTATGGAAATGCATCAGGATGACTGGCAGAGCCACATGATTAAGTTGCATGGGTGGATTGCATTGCGGTTGCGCGACAAGTTGATGTCCACTAGTAAGATCATGGAAATAAAGAGGGATGGTTTCTAATACAGATCCTTGCTGACAGTTCCTTGATCCGATCCTTCTAATACTGATCCTTGCTGAAACCTACAAGCATTCCATGACTCTGCTTTCCGTACCACAAGTGAAAATCTTTCCCTGTTTGGGTTCTGCTACTTATTATGGTACTTGCCATGCTCTTTTCACAATATCCATCTGGTCAGGCAAGATGTACTCTTACTCGATATTTAATAATTATGACTGATATCTGCTGGGGCTTTGACTATGTATCCTCTTATTTTTGTTCTATCCTTTTACTCTCAGTAGTATGTATATTTTAAAAGAAGTCCCATCCCCTACATTATGCAAGACACATGCTCTGCATTCTCAAGGTACACAAGCTATAAAAAGAGAGTAGATCACCTCAAATGTCCCATATGAGGCTAGCCTGGGGATCTAAATATTGATGTGAAATACTATGCCATTCTTTGTTCATTTCTTCCCTCTATGTCCACCTGCTTCTAGGTAGGTTGTGTGGAGAAGTGAGCATAGCAGCAGTTTGAGGACAGTAAATTTCTTTATAGTATTAACTGTGAAACACTGTGGTGGATACTTAATAAGCGAAATTTAACCCAGCTGTCAGGGCACTACAGGATCGTTGTTTCTGCATTGAAGAAATTGAGATACTGATGCTTATATTTTGTATTAGCTCCTTTCTCATACAGGTAAAATAATTATGATTTATCACACATTAACTACTGGCATCTCAGTAAACCCTCTGGTGAAGGTAATTAGCTTTAATTTACATCTAATAAGACTGCTTACTGTAATTTGCATATCCACATTTATGGTAGCATAAAGGTCACTTTATCTGCGACATCAGAAGATTAAGGTCTAAGTTTCCAGGAAAAGTCCTCTAATTTTGGCTGCTAACTTTGATAAAGGTTGAGTCTGACTTTCTGAGGTACTGAGAGCCAAAGATAGAAGCAATCAGAAAAATACAGCACCTGAGAAAATCAGAGCCAGAATGTTTCAAGCTGAGCCACAAATGAATGAGGAAGTAAAATTAAAAACCCTCTCCAGTAAGTCTAGCTCTGGGGAACTCTAAAATTGCTCCTTCTCTTCTTTACTTCCTTATGCTTATTTCTGGATCTCCTTCACTATTTTTTTCAGATTATAGTATATGTTAGCATGTTTATTCAAAATAATTCTTCCTTCTTCTCTATTATCTCATTAGTTTTGTTATAAATATTGTTCCTGTTTTTTTTTTCTTTTTAGTGATATTGATCTGTATACAAAAGTACAAACAATATTCTGCTTGTTACTGGAACAGGAAGATAGTCACTGGACTTTCTCCTTTTGCATTATTTCAGGGCTGTTGGTTTACTGTCAGTAATACAAGGTACTTTGTACAGGTAGGCACTGTCATGTGCAAAGTGAAATAATGAGCAGCACTAAGTCTTAAAATCTCATCCATTCTGAAGCAAAATTTAATTTACCCACCCCAAAACTTCCAGTACCTCAGACTGAGTTCCAGGTATCTGCTGGTCTTTAGGTTAAAGAACTCAGACAGTAAGTATCCTCAAAAAAGTAGGCAAAGCAGAGTTGAAACAAAATCAGGGTTAGCAACCCTGTAAGGTAGACAGGTATTAGTGCAGGTAGTTAAAAATTCTGCTTCTGCATGTTTATGAAGCTCTCCCACACATGAAAAACTAACTGTAACTGATTTTTATTACTCACGGGTAAGAGTTTCAATGTGAAGTTCTTGTAAAAGCAGTGCCCTCTCATGCTACTTAAGACTGCCTGCAAGCTACAAATCCCAAAAGCCTCACGGGTGAAGTTGTGGAAATGTTTTCTTTCCCTTCATTGCCATAGGTCAGTGGTTCATGTTCCATGTCTCTGCACAGGCTGTTTTAATCAGGACTTTCCTTGTTTCTAGCGGTAGTCTAGTGTTTGCTTTTAGTTTTGCTTATTTTTAGCTGTGATGGGCTTTGAAGGCTAGCATGGCTCTAATTACCTCAGCAGGAGAAGGTAGTTGTTGCAAGTTCTGATGCAATCCTGCTTTTGTTTCAGATCCACCTGAGAAAATGTTCCAGATCCTCATAATGCTCTTGCTGGAAACACAGCTCTACATGGTTTCAGGTGAGAGAGAAACTGCCTTTCAATTCTGCCAGCAGAACCAATGCAGCAAATACCGCTACGCCCTCCGTACACGGGCTTCAGGGGGTCAGCACCACTGGTGATACCTGCACGAATACCCAGTGATGTCTGCAGCCACCGCTTTGCAACGTTTTACACAAGGCACTGTGTACTAATTGAGCACAGGACAGATGTCCATCATTTTCCACAGCTGGGGTTCTTTAAAGCATGGTGTATGGGCAGCTGGGGCGTCCAGCATTAGCAGGCATGGCTGTGAGAGGCAGGACAACCAAAGCAACCTAAGCCAATTGTCACCTAAACCACCTCAGTGTGTGGCAGAGTGAAGGAAAACCAACTGTGCTCCCCTGTCCATGCCTGTGGCAGAAGCAGCTTGGCTAAAACCCAGAGGGGGCTTAGCACTTTTTCATATTATTTTTTCCCTCATTACAGTTGTATTAAAGTGAATAAACAAACATTGCTAAGAGGACTTGAAGCTTTCCATATAAGTATTTCAAAAACACACAAAATAAAAGGAATGCATAAACAGTTGCATGAACTTCTCTTTTGAAAGTCACTATCCATATTTCCAAGTGCTTCTGAACCAAATCTACCAATACACGGTCCATCCGACATAGAAAGTAGTAACAAGGTATATTGAATGATGTATCATAAATAACTCCACTCTATCAAGACACTTTAAAATGGTAAAATATTCATAACAACATAAATTTCAGATTGGGTGAATGGATCAGAAGGTTATTTTGATATACTTTCTGTAATACTGTTGCCTATATCTAAGAAGATGCATGGCATCAAACAATACTCACATGATCCCAGGCTTGTGGAAGACGGTAATTGCTGCATAGCAATTCTGCCAAGTTACACGTGCTTATCCAGTGCAACTCTATCTGTTTCACAGGAGATACACTGGATTTTCTCTTTGTAAAAGACAATGAAATCAGATTTACTATTTCCACAATTGACTATTGCTTTTACTAGAACCCTAGGACATATAAGATTGAACAATCAGAGTTTCATAGAAGTGGTCCCTGTGTAATCATTGACTCAGCCTTAAGTTATTTCTAAAATGTGAAAAAAACCCTTGCTCATTTTGTCCTTGTCTTTCAGACTGTTTAATCAACACAGAATATAGATTATTTGCTATAAACACTACTGACATCGTAAAAATGTAGTGTGAATAGGGACAAAAATGCTTAAAACTTTTAGTCAAACCAGGAAGCATATGCCTGACTACGACACCTTTTTGCCCAAGTTTTTAAAAAATCAGAACATATTTTAATACAACAAATCAAACTGTTTTCTTTTCCTGCTGCAGCTTTATTTACAGTTGAAGTTCCTCAACAGCTATACATTGTGGAGTATGGGAGCAACGTGACCCTGGAATGCAGATTCCCTGTGAATGGCTCGTTAAACCTCTCACTCCTGACTGTTGTTTGGGAGCAAAAAAGGCAGGGTCAGTCAAAATCAAAAGAGGTGTACACACTCCGCAATGGGAAGGTGCTCTCTCCATCCCAACATCACGATTATTTAGGAAGAGCAGCACTTTTGCACAGCGAACTGAAATTGGGACGAGCTATCCTTCAGATGACCAGCGTGAAGATCACAGATGCAGGATCGTACCTTTGTCTCATTGACTACCAGGGTGTGGACTACAAGTACATTACGCTGGAAGTAAAAGGTTAGTGGCTGAACTGTATATAAGTATATATTCATTGAGATGTCTCTACTACATTTGTACAGGCTTGTAGAAATTGATTAATTTGGAGGAATTTGTTGCTAATCCTCTCACCAAGACCCTGTGCTCAGCCCTCAGCTGAACCAAAGCAGTTGTCTTAGTGCTGGCTAGTCTTTGGTTCAACGGCCAGCTGTGCTTCTCCAGCAGCAGCCTGTGCCACAGAGAGTGCTCGCTCTCCGTCCTTCATCCCTCCTCCTCCTTCCCACACACTCTTCTCCACTGTTTCCACCCCCTCGCCTCTCATTTGACCCCCTGCTCTGGTGGGCCACCTCTGGCCATTCCCAAAACTTTCTTGTAGGTGCTTGGATTTAGTTACAAGCCCTGATGCAACTACTCAAGTGGCTGTGAATTCCCCGAGTGACTGCAGCTCCCAAAGCAAGGACATGTGATTTTCTGTGTTCGTCAAAGTCAAATGGACATTAGCAATAAAGGCGTACATTACCAGAGAGCATAACAGACCAGCCCTTTGAAAGGCCTCTGGTGTTTCCCACCAACTGCAGTGTCTGTGTCATACAAGGCAGCATTCATTTCCCATCCAGGCATGTAAATAACGAGCTTTGTCAAATGCAAAAATGGATACAGCCATTTTTAAGACCTACACTGGTTCCTCTGAGCCACCCTCACAGAACTTCTAAGTTCATGTTATTTTAATATGATTAAAATATCACACTTGCTTATAAGCTATGGTAAAATAAACATTAAAATCAGCCTTTTTCTTGAAGTGGCATATTCAAAAAGTGAAATTACAGTTCCATGAGACTTCACTTTCTTCTGTATTGCTAAATTATAAACACAGTGTCAATTGCTGCCCTATATAAAGTAGTGGAGTAAGTTCTGTCACTGTAGGTGTGAGAAGGATTGAATAACAAATATTGAATTCTTCTACAAAACATCCTTCATCATTTCAAATAAGTGCCCCTCAGATACAGCCATAGACAAAATATGGCACTAAAGGGAAGGAGGGAAAGTGAAGCAGGAAATTGTTATGGTTACATAAAAGTAATTTCACTCAACTTCTTATGCAGCATCCTACAACAGAATAAACACTCAAATAATGAGAACACCAGGTGAAGACAAGTTTGTTTTTATGTGCCAGTCAGAAGGCTTTCCTCTAGCAGAGGTTTTCTGGCAAAATGAGAAGAACTTCAACCTCAGTGGATCTGCAAACACCACATACACATTGACAAGAGATGGCCTCTACAATGTCACCAGCATCCTGACGTTCAAACCAAATATGAGTGAGAACTACAGCTGTGTATTCTGGAATAAAGAACTGAATAGAAAAACTTCAACTCACATTTCCACTTCAGGTTTGTATCACCTTGAAATTGTACAGGACAGAGAGGGCTGGTACATACATCATGTGCTATGATCCATCACTGGAATTCAGTTCTAGAAAATGGTGTAATATTGATTCTCTGGTAAAGAAACAAGTCAGTACTATTTATACCTTTGAAGCCTCAGCTATCTTGCACTCCAGCAAGCCAGTCTCTTATTTTTCTGTATATTTTAATTTTAGGGTAGCTCCCATTAATTGGCTGCCAGTACAGAGGAAATTCTTTAATCTGCATGGATGTCTTCCCTGATCTAGACTCCTAATTAATTGTTCTTCAAA
Organism: Ardeotis arabs; assembly: GCA_011801015.1. Lineage (NCBI taxonomy): Eukaryota > Metazoa > Chordata > Aves > Otidiformes > Otididae > Ardeotis > Ardeotis arabs. The sequence continues at coordinate 45,509 of JAAGAY010008470.1, forward strand.
TGCGATACAGATAAATTGCAGTAGTGCTCACTCAAATTCCATACAAATCGGAAATTTGACTCATTTTTTAAAACCTTCTTATAGTAATAATACAGAATAAAGTATTCATAAAATGAGTGTAAAACACTACATTGACAAATTTTAAGAATCTTTTGTTCAGTCAGAGCAAGACTTTGCTCTTGTGAAGCTGAACTGACAGCTTCACAAATTATGCCTGTTTTGTAAGTTATAAATTTACTTTATTTTCATGTTTTCAACAGCTTTAATGAGTACACAGTATAGTGGACAAAAATCCCTGATCTTATTTGTTGTCCCCACGTGTGTGATGGTAGCTGTCCTTCCCTCTGCACTAATAATTTTCCAAAAGAGAAAATCATTCAAGAATGGACAACCCAAAAAAGGTACCTTTTACTTCAGATAGTGGATCTTCTTACTTATTCTTTACTTTTTCCTGCGAACACTCTTTTGGAAATTTTAGTAACTCTAGGCATGCTTGTGTGATTTTGGTCACATTTTATTTCTAGATGCACTCTGTTCTAAAATGACATCTTGGATTATTTGAGTGGGGTTTTATCTCCCTCACCTTATTACTTATGTGAGACAAGGTATACAGGAAGATACATTTTTTTTAATCTGACCAGCCACTATTCTTTAAAGAACACAAATAAGCTTTGGCTTGGGTAAGAAGGGCTGTATAAATGTAGTCTGAATGATGTTTTTCTTCACGGCTATAAAGACATGGTAGCTACAGCATACGAGACAGAATTTTTATTTCCAATCTCCATTAAGGCTGTATAACTAAAATGGTATGCTGCACTGGATTATTATGAATAGTGTTTCTTTCCTGGTTTGCAAGTGCAATAGTGGAAAATTAATACAGCAAACAGGCTATTATTCTAGTCTTCTCTTGCATCTGAACATACTCCAGTAAACCCAGCTAAATGTATTCATTGTCATGAAATGAAAGTCTTGCTAGTAAGGACTTCAGAATTTGGTTCAAAATTTGTAAAAGCAAAGAAGCGTAGAGAAGTTTATGTATTTGATATGGGTTAATAATAAACTTAAATGTGCTCAAAGCTCAGTTTAATATAAAAGTTTGTTGAATTGTATTGTTGCTTTCAAATCTAAACATATTTAAGCTAATTTTGTATATTTTTACTTTAACAGACAGAAAAAGAAAACTGAACCCTAATCTGAAAGATGAAAACAGTAAGTCATAAGGTCTTCTATATTCATGCTTACAGCTTTTTCTTTCTTACAGCTACAATCTTTATAAATCTGTAGATGGCAACTTAAATAATGTTACATCAAAATAGAGGCTAGTTTGGAATTTAAATTCAACTTTTCTTCAATTTTCTCAAAATGCAGTATCTAACATTAGGACTTTCTCACACACGATGTAAAAATTGATAAATGTTTGTTCCTTCTCACTGAGATACAGACAGCTTGCATACATATACTCTTCTGTATACTAACTGCAGTTGTAGTAGCCTCAGCTGAGTCGGATACACACAGAAAGCTCATTGCTTTAGAAGGCATCAAGATTTTTGTGGTAATAGTCTGTTATACTTTTGGCTGAGGCCACAGGTTTTAACAACAAATAAAATGACACCTCATTTATCTGGGATATTAGATCATCCACTGATCCACTGCTCATTTTACAAGTATGTGACTTGCCTAGATATCCAGGAATTTTAGCATTGCAGAGTGAAGGTAATGCCTAAAAAAGTATCAGGATGCGTATGACTGTCTTATACTAAAATGGAACTGAAAAAAAGGAACAGCCATAGAAAACTATAAGGCTACGTGATAAGAAAACATTTAAAACACCTACTTATATAAATCAGTTTAGTTACCTATAAATACAAGTTTGACAGGTTAACGTATTATCAGGAGAGAGACGGTGGCCAGTGTTAGGTACAGTGGTACTGGGTTCAGCTGCAATTCCTTGGTGTCCAAGCAGACCCTAACAGAGCCTACTGAGGCCAGCCTCGAGGCTGCCTAATGTGCTCCAGGAATACGAATTACTCTCCTCCAAGGAGGAGAATCGGGCAAAACTGCAATGCAGCTGACCGAGTGGCCTGACGAAACAATATATAGCAGTCTCTGGACAGATAGGTAGCTTTGGGCTTTTCCAAGGACAGGATTTACTTCAGAAGCCACTCATGTTTCTCCCTGCTAAAAAAAAATACATCAAGAAGCCAACAGCTTAAAAAATAACCTTCATAGGTGAAATGAAAACTAGGGATTGGACAGAGAGGGCATGAATTCACTGATTCCCATATCACCTCATATTGTAGTGCTTGCATGTTACCCATAGCTGTCCAATGCACTGCCATTGGCAGATATTATAGTCAAAATGACACTTTCAGAAAAACACTTTCACCTTTCAGAAATCAGCACTGGCTGTAGTGAAAGGCCCTTTCTTATTTTTCACATGATGGTGTGAAACTTCAGTGGAATTACGCCATCTGCAAATGAAGAAAAGCTCAATGCAAGCAGCAATCCACAGGACAGCGTTGGTGCATGTCCAGACACAACTCCAGCGCATCTTGTCTGAGCATGGTGTGGCTTCCCATGGCTTTTTGTATCACAGTTGTAGAATTTTTTCACTTTGTAGTCCCTAGTCTCCTCTGTGCACTTACTGAAATGAAGAAATTAAAGGAGAGGTAGCAGCTTTTTGTGGTTTTGTTTTACTTCTTCATTTTGATGACCGAAAATCTTTGTGCAACATGTAGTAAGTCATATGACAAACATTTATATTTCTCAGCATCATATATTTTTAAGAAACACTGGAAAGAACCTTTTTTCCATGATGAGTAGGTATTTGAAGCATAAAAGCCACAGATACTTTACCAGAGAGCCTTGGAAATGACCCATATGGCACTGGTTACAGGAACAAGGATTGTTCATGTTATCACTTTAATTTACAGCTCAAGCTGTATCAGCACTGAAGGTCTAGGACATTTGACCTCATCACTGAAGGCCCAGTTCTGCAAACTTTTATTCAGATGCACAGTTTACTAACAAGCATTCCTGTGGATGCTATCTAATCAGATTTTAGTTTTGTTATTTCATTTCATGGCTCATAGTGATAGCTTTGATGTAATAGAAAATCTAGAATTTGGACCACAGATAGGAGATAGAGATAATTTTTCCCTCTGAAAAGATTGCAACTGGATGTCTTTGTAATTAATGGCAGCTTTAAGGAGTCATTGTAATCTCAGCAGGGTCCAGAAAAGCTTGCATAGAATGAAGATACCTTCACTCTTTACCACTCAGTTGTTAAAATCAGGCTATTTATTTAAAAAAATAATACTATTCCATTTTCTTTCTTTAAGGAGAAGATTTTAACTCTCAAACTGAGGCTTTATACTTGTCAACTGTCACAGCTTCAAGAGACAGTGGGACTATGGGTCTGTGAAAACTCTTCATCTCACATGCCGTAATTTGCACTTTTTGTATCTGTTTTTGGGGTCTTCAAAGAAATGTTACAGCACTTTAGCTTTGGGATGAACAGTGAACTCATGGGGATTTATTGGCACTGCTGCAATGCAAAGCTATGCCTCTTCAGATACTGTATCTTGAAGTTACTGAGAATTATGCTGTCATGAAATGTGGTTTACCATTGTGAAGGCATTATCTGAGTGCCTTTGATACACATTACTTTTGGACTTATTGTTGCTCAAGGAATTTTTGTTTAGGAATGCCTTTATTAACTGTTCCAGTCTCAGGAATGGTGCTTGGATTCAAATATCTTGTGGGAATTTGAATAAAAGCTGTACATGCTATCTTACGTCTAAACAGCTGTCTTTTCAGATGGAGACATCATTACATGCCTGTATCTCATTTTCAAACTTTCCAACACATTAAACTGGAAATTACCCACAAGTACCCGCCAGCATGGCAACACATGGAAGATACTTCATATCACAAAAGCAGTAAGAGGTTGAAGTTAAATCAAAGGACAGACAAAAAAAAAATCCCAACACCAACAGTAAATCAACATTATGTTACAGAAGAGAATTTTCATGCACAGCCTATGTAAAACCCCATAAATAAGTCAGGTGAAAAAACATGAACTGTAATGCTATACTACATGACAGTAAGAAGTTTTACATTTGAACTGATTACTCAACAGAATTTCCTTTAGGAGGAATTTGGAAGCAAAAGTGAAAATGAAGCTCAACCAGATTTCTCCACTGATCATTTCCAAACAGTAACTTTAACTGAAAAGATGAGTCTTTTCCATGCCTGGCACTTATCTGTTTTACTTCCTATTACTGGAATGCCTAAAAATGCCTCGTTCAACTCCAAATACGCTGTGTGATGGGCATAGCTTCTACAGTGCCAGCTTTGAAAACGCCCAACAGGAAAGAACTTTGCATCTTAGACAGTAATCAGTGAACCAAGGGCGCTGCACAGGATTTGGCTTATGATTTTCAAAGGGTACTGGCTCTGATAAGCTGCATTTTCTCCTGGGAGAGATGTAACAAAATTGAAGAAAGGTGTTCACATGGAAACTACTTTTGTCATCTTGCTCTTGGAAAAGTGCTATCTGTTTCAGAAAAAAATATCCTTTCAGTAATGTTAAGGCTTTCTTCATAGCACTTGCTGTGGATTTAGATGGGGGATGATTCTCCAGAGTCACATTGCAGCTACTGACTCCAGCACAAATTGGACATACAGTGCAGCCATGAGACCAGAAACACCCTCTTCTGTTTCACCTGGATAGCTGATTTAAATAGCAGGCTGCTCTTGATTTTACTTGTGAAAGAGAAAAACAAGCCTCTCTCATCACCTCTACTTTAATATATAGATATAGTACCTTTAAATTATCATTTGTAGCCATTGGATTCAGCCGAGAAAAATCCGCACTAGGCTTGCTATCTCCTTGCTGACAGAGTAAATCAGGTAGATGTCAGAGAATCAGAGGCAGCTTCTTGAAGCATTGCTTAGCTTCAGGTGCAATAGCAGCTTGGGGACTGCCCTGGCTTGCACCATCTAGCAATACTTCAGGGTCAGTGCATAAGGTCAAGCAATTTCTCCCTGTGCCAGATTTGTACTTTGCTAGGAACTATGAGCGCCTTCTGTCAGCCACGGTGAAAAATCTAACCCGTTGTGTTCCTGCAAGGACTTCATTTTGCATTTTTCTATTTCTTTTTTCCTCACAATCATAAAATTGAAGTAATTCAAACTGAATTTATGTGGATGAACAGAAATAGTACATCACAGCCTTTGAAATTAGATTATGGTGATTATCATTGCTCCTTACTGAAATGAAAGTCATCCTGACATTATCTTATGCTGCCGAGGATACGTTGCCTTGGAGTGGGCAGGGAAGAGCAGGCGTGGGCAGCACTTCCTGCCCATTTCACAGGCACAGCATACACTGCCCTGCTCTCCCCCTTAGTGCTCTGTACACTGACAGGTTCCACCTGGCATCCCTAGGCAGAAGCAGCTCAGCTTTGCACAATCCTATGCCTATCTACTCCTTTTCACATGAAAGGAGTAATAGTACTATTTACCATAATAACCATAAGAATATCCAGAAATGTTTCTATTTTTACCAGTTCTCACTGGATACTTATGAACTGCAATACAAATAAATCAGATGATTGTCACATATTAGTATGTGAAAGTTAGCTTGTCAGCAGCTTGACCAGGCTATATGTGACTACGAATTCACGCATGAGATGTCTTTTACTGTAAACCATTGAGCATATGATGTGTGTGTGATATGATGAGTCTCTGTTCTTTCTGCTTCAGCTACTGTTTTACACGCTGTGATCTTGAAACAGCTGAAGTTAGAGTTTTCAGACATAGATAAACTGCCTGCAAAATGTTTGAAGGGTTTGGGGTTTTTTTTAATAGTTTCACAGTTCAAAGTGAGTCAAGAGCTGATATTAGACCATAAAACATTAGACATTTTTAGATGTAATATAAAGATTAGTTTGTAGGGGTTGACTTTTAAACTTACTTACACTCTCAGCTGGCATTTTAGAGTGGCATAGGGGATAGCTTGCATAGGAAGCATCTGTTATCTTTTCTGACAGGTACCGCCTCTATTAATTTCCATACATTTGTTCCAACTAGGAGAATGTCATAAGCAATAGCATGTTAGTACACTGTATAAAGGTATGGATTCAGTTGAAGTTGGTTAAATGTTTGTATGAAAAGATGTGCAAAGGATCTGCTCACTGGTTTACAGTCAAAAAAAAGCATAATTCACTGAATTTTAACCATGATCATTTTTCACAAGCAAGTATTAAAATCCTATTTATTAAGTACTGAATTCTTCTTGTCTGGCTAAGGAACACTACTTTTGCAATCCTCTGACCTGCTTTACTATCAGTGAGATATTTGCCATTTTAGCACAGGAGCAACAGGTGAATTGGGTGATTAGTCTTCCTGCTCGTTCCTCACCTCTGCTATTTACCACAGATTTTAAGGGCTTGCAGTAGGTTCATCTGGGCTTTTCTACCACAGCAACATTTTTACTATCTGCAAGTTGCAGCTTGCTCTGTGATTAGGAGCACAGGGGAGAGTAAGATCAGCTCTATTTTGTACTATGTTCACTTTCATACTGGCAGCAGGCTAAACCATCTCCATTTGCTTGATTTCCACTAGCACAGACACAACTGAAAGCAACAGGTAACATCAAGAATGTTAATATCTTTGGAGAAAGACTGACATGGAAGCGGGATTTCCAATGACCAGTTGAAGCGTAAGTCTTTTAAGACTTATGTCTGCACACCAGAAAACTACCAGCTGGTTCTGACCATGGCTTACTGGAAGCAGTTGGAAACGCCTTTTAGAGGTTTGGATTGTCAATGAACAAAACTCTACATCTTTCTTAAGAAAAGGCACAGTCATAATTTCTTACAGAATTTCTTCCTTCACCTGACAGAAACATGCTGCTTGCCACCAAAACCAGTATCTTCCTACTTCACAAAATAGCCAAGGAGAAAGGTTTTACAAACCATCTCTACACTGTAAAGAATCACCATTACTGGAACACATCTAACTTCAAAGTTGGCTTTTCTTTCCATGGGAGTGGCAGTCAACTAAGTGACCTCCAGAAGTCCTTTCTAACCCAAAATGACCTTTGACTGTAAATTTGTTGTTGAAATTAGCTTTTGTATCTTTTGTTAATATCTGACTTTTCTTATACCCTGATGAAAGCGCGGCCTGAAAGTATAGCCCCAGATCAATGACTGCCATCTGGTTTCAGGAGGCATCCTGGTTTTCCTCAGCATGTTGTCAAGTGTGCCCTGAAATACAATTTTATAGCCAGTGCACTGTAGTATTTCACTCAACTTCAATATGCAGCCACATGGTGAAAAGTAGCTGACACACGTAAATGCACCACGCAAACATTGTTAAAAGCTGACTTGAAAGAAACATTAATCGAGTTCAGATGTATTTACTTTCGGCTTTTACGCTTACTGCCCTTTTTCTGCAGTTGAGGTTTGTTTACTCACAACCCTCTTTCCTTAATGGGCTTTTCCAAGTGAGAAGTGAAATGTCTTTCATGCAAAGTCTGTGCTAGAAACCACTTTACATAAGGAAATAAAACAAATCATATGCAGTAGAAATTTGAAGAGTCGGTTTAAATGTATTCCTCACACACATATGTTTTTCAAGCAGTGGGCAAGATGATTACATGAGTCTCAGCTGCTAAAGACAGGGCTTTCTGGGGTGAGGTGCGGAATCTATCTAGCCAGAAATTTAAAGTCCTAATTGCAATGGAAATGCTGCTAGCAAGATGTGATGAACAGATCTAAAACAGAAAATTGCCAGTCTTAACAGTGCTTCAGCTTGGCAACAGCTATACAAAAATGCTAAGCTGACAAACGGAGAAAGAACTCTTTCCCCCTTGTATTCATGGAGCAGTGAAGTAAAACCTGGCAGAATAAAGCAGCCAGGTATCAGTGGAGAGACATATAAACCTGAGAACGTCACAGAGAAAGGAGAAGCTTTTAGTGGAAAAAGAGAAGAGGAGAAGGTCAACAATTTTTGTTTCAAGAAGGACCCAGAATTCTTGTGAGAACAGTAAAGTCAGATGAAGGACTGTGAGCTCAGAGAATTTCCTGGTACATTTAAGAAGCCAGGAACTGCTGAGGGATGCTTCTGTACATCCCCAAAATACTGCAACCCTAGTCCACAGAGCTGTCTCAGACCGTGAGAAAACTGAGGCAGCAAGACAGCTGTAAATCCACTGAGCAAAAGCAACATATTTAGGCCTCCATGCAAGGTCTTTGATTTTCTGTATGTTTGCCATGCCATGCTCCTAAAGAGCTGTGAAGCACAGGCTGTAGACCTTGCTGAGATATTGGGGAAGATGTCAGAGACAGTGCCTGCTTCTGGACTAGTTAAATGCTCAAAGCCAGGAGAAGAATCTAATTTAGCAAACTTAGAGATGGAGAATCTGGTGAATTCCCAGATGAGAAGCTTATCTACGTGAGAGTCTAAATTTCACAGACCTGGATGAGTTTATTATATGATGTGAATGGGAACCATTTCCACCTTCCCATACATTCTGCTGTTAATACAGATTTAATAGTTTAACTTCAGAAGAGACCACTGGATCAGTGGTTTTAATTGCCTCTATGTTACAGTTCATGATGGATTGTTCCGGTTCCCTATAATAACCCTCAAATTTCACTTCTATAAAGTTGTTAAGTTTTCCAGCACTGAAAATGTATACGACAATTGCTGCAAGAGAACAGAAGATCAGAGCCCCAGTTGCCTCTGCTGGCAGGAAATGGATTGGGTCAGCTGTTCCCAGGATTTCCACGATGTTGAGTTGTACAAGTTTACCCCACACTGGAGAGAGGAAGGTGGAAAAAGCTCAACGGTGTGAAAAATTTTCTTACATCAGTCAAGACAGTCTTGAACAAAACATACTATGGAAGCCATTTCAGGGGACCAGCCAACCCTGCTCAGTTAGTCATTGCTGACCTTGCCCAATCTCTGTAACTTCAGACAAGGGCATTGTTACACTGGAAGCCAAACTGTGCACTGAGATAATTTAACATTCCTGGTGCTTCCAGATGATTGGCTACAGGCTGAGACAGGGAGATTTAGTTGCACATCTTGCCTGACAAGAGAACTAATGGGCAGAAGCTGAAAGGTTCTTGACTCAAACAGGGAAAGCTATGAAGAACTGTAGGAAGCGATTAGCAAAATTAACTACACAAATGAGGTCACAGTCCCATGTAGAGAAGGCCAAGGATTTTCTCAAGTCACAGGTCATCAACCTATGCATCTTCTCTGTGGTGGGTCTTGATGTAAGTCACGCATCCTTTGTTGATCTGCATATTTTCAGCTTCATCTTTAACTGATCTGCCTCAGCTACAGTAGCACAACTGCATATGTAATTTATCTCCAGTTCTGGACCACACGTATGACTTGCTCCTTGATATGTTATTTCAAAACAAGATCATAACTGAGACAATTAAGCTTCCTGTTTCCAAGCCTGCACCGTTGTCCTTTTTGTTACTGCTCTTTATAGTAGTCGAGTACTCCTTGGATTTTGCCTGCCTGCCTGCCTGAAAGGGAAGACAGGATTGCTGTTAAGAAGAATATCTCATTTAGGTTATTGAGGAATAGTTCACAAAGATGGAAAGGAGTTGTTTAAAAGTCAATAGTGGCATAGAAACAAAGGTATAAAGTGGCCTGGTGCTAAATGCAGAGTAAACATTAGGTTTCTTGAAAGTTTTTGTGTAGGCATGATCAGAAGAAGCTTTTCAGTGAAAGTGGTAGAACAAAACCCAAACTTGTTTACAGTTAGAGCTCAGTAAGTTTTTTGAAGGGATTGCATGACTTGGGTCTTGTGACATCGGTGTCCTAGACATGGTAGTCATGAGACCTTCTCCAGTTCTGCACTCTTGTCTTAGAGATCACACAAACCCTATCTATAGGTCTATACCTGTGAGGAGACCAGCTTTCCTGGAGTTACAACTTTTGAGATACTGTTTCCTACCCAGTGTTGCCGGTATTAATTTTCCTTCATAATCTCTTTTAATAAGCAAGAGTAACAAGTTCCAGTTATCCACTACTGAGTTCCTACTCAGAGACTCCGACTGCTTAGGCCTATAAACAAAAAAAAAAGGTCTGTTTTAGTTAAAAAGTTTTGCCTTCGGTGTTCGGCCTGACACTTGTTCAAATCCGGGGTTTTCCCAGGAGAATAAGAACATGTGCACTGCTTTGATATATATTGAAACCTTACTTGTCATGAGAAACAGCTCTCATCTTGCAGTGTCATGAAGTAAATGCTCTAGTAAAGGGGCCTGCTGCTGGTTTAGAAACGAGAAGCCCCACAGCAGGAATAAGGAACAAGGTAAACCACTCCTTAGTCCTGCAAGGCGACCGCCGTGAGCTGTGAGCTAGTCATTCCCACATGTAAGTAGATGCTCAGGCTTGCTCCGCACCAGCCCTTCACTTCACAGCTGTCTGAGAGCAGGAGCACTCATGAGGACAGGTATGAAGTACCACTCTGCCTGCTGCTCCGACTCTGCAGGCACTGGCCAGCTACTGTGTGTGTCCTGCCATTCACAGGCACAGCGTGGCATGGCTGTTTGCAGAATTGGGTTTGTGCCATGAAGACACGCTCTGTGATGAGCGGCTACAAAAGCACTTGAAACAAATGATGCTAGGCAGTCTGTGACAGCACAGTGTGGGGCACAAAAGTGACACAACCTTGTTTAAACCCCTCCTTGTGACTATGAATGTCTCTCAAAGTTTTTTAAATTGTTAATTGAATCCAAAAACCCACAGTAAGCTAAGAGAAACAAAACTGGAATGAGTTAGGGAATCTGGCTTGTATTTTCAGCCTAATTCTTCAAATTTTTCCACTTCAGTAGATTTAAGTTGAATTTTTCTTTTTATTAGTGTTTTAAGAGGATACAGTGTCTTTTAAAAATCCACTTTTGTTCATGGAAAGAGAGAGGTTCCTGCTCTGGCTTTTGGAAGGCTGCGACAACAGGATAAGGCTGTGCTTGTTTTTCTCCAAAGAGTGGGAACTGGAGATCAAAGCTGCAAGTTGCTTTGTACAAGCAGGCATGATATATTTTACAGAAGCCCACTGAAGTACAGCAGACTGTACTGCAGCACATACACACGAATGCAGGGGCCTGCTTTAGCTGTCTGCCCAAACAGCAGGCTGTACACCCCAGCATCACAGTACCACATTTATTTGAACTTCTAACTTTGGGAAACAGTTGCTGCTAAAAGCAGAAGCAAAATAGCTGACTATGTTCCTGAAAAAGTAGGAGTAACTGCACTGAAAATTCAAACAGCTACTCTCTGAGGGAACAAGACGGCCTGTTTTGGCCTTGTTTTCTATCCTGGGTATGAGTTCACATACAAAGGCTCAAGACAGGGACTACTTTTTGGTACTGAATTTTGCTATTTGTCATCTGATCTGTTTCACAAGAAGCATAGAATTTCCTGAGAAAGGGATTTAATTAGCTGACTTCATAGTTTTGTAAGTTACTGAAGCACCAACACAGCATCTTGTATCTGAGAATTGCAAAGTATTTTCCAAGTGTGTGTAAACACTATCATACTATTTTACTGATGGAGAAGGCAAGTCTACTAAAGCAGACTGAAGGACATCAAAGAAATAAAAGCCACATCTTTTGAGGTTTCACCACCATCCTCAGATAACTAGTTTTACTATCTTTGTAGGGCAAACCAAATGTCAGTGAGCTGCAAGAGCAGGGCTGTCCCACAAGGGGCTACGAACCAGGAGCGGAGGGCAACCTCAGCACCATGCCTTCCCCAGCAGGACACAGCCCCACGGTGCCTAAGCAGGACCAGGGCTGGTAACACAATTTCTCAGCAACCCCTCACCAGCCAAGGTGATGAGTCAGGTCCAGGACCCATCCAGGGAAACCTCTTAGGCGCAGCCAGTCAGGCCTGAGACAGCACAATCTACAGCAGGGGCCCATGGCTCAGCCAGGAAAAGCAGTAAGTGAGGATGGCAGGGCACAAGGCTGGACACAGACCTACCCTGCCCATGGGCACAGGGTGCGGTGGGGGGATCAGCCAATGAGGCTGGCCAGGGCAGCTAAAGCCTACTGTTGCACGTAGACCCCTGGCAGTGAGGAGCCCGTTGCCTTCTGTAAAACATCCCATGTTCATTATTACTGGTTTTAATAGCAATCATCTTTGTACAAGAGCAGGACGTCTCCTGTGAATCCTATTCTTAGAGCAGCCACTTCTGCAGTATCTAAGCTCCTTCTGCTTTAACTGTCGCATTTAACTACAGCCCTGCATGTTGCTATTTTTAAAAATTAAAGGGGGATTTTTTTGCAACAGGGAAGCATAGATGCATAGAACTATTATAGTCATGCTCAAATATAACTATCTGTTAACAAAAATTAAAAGTTAATTAACTTCCAATTGCTCTTCATTGCACAGCAACAGGATTTTTTTCCTTAGGAAAGCAGGAACAGTCTGAGCTCTGAGTAAAAATTTGGAAAACTCTGAGCACACTTGATCCCTGTACCCACTCAAATGGACTTTTCTCCCTGAAAACATGAAAGTAATCAACAAACAAAAGCTGTTCCAGCTTCTCCATAGTTAAGTTCTGCTGAGCCAACCACAATGCTGCTAACAGATCTTCTCTCAAGTTAGGTGGATTGGTTACACGCTTTAGTGACCTATTAACTTCTTCTTCAAAGTAAACTTGGTTAAATGCCATCTCAGGGCAGCTTCCGACAGCTACACAGTGTGACTTTGCAACTTTGGTACTTCTCACAACGCAGCAGACCAGAAGATCAGTAGGGCTGATAACAGAATAGCAAGTGCTAGCAACCTTCCTTGCACTAGTTCTGCCGTTACTGAACAACCACGCTCAGGTAAGGCCTTTTAACTTAAGAGAGCATTATACAAGGTATCACACTATGGAGCCAAGCGATTTTCAGTTGAATAAATCATCAGCTCAAGCACTACAGAAAGACCTAATAGCAAACAGAGAAATGGAGAATTATCAACAAGATCCCATACTAAGATCTCATCATTTACAGAAAAAAATACAGCAAAATTCAAGACCAAAGCAAGTACTATTAAAAAAAGACAATGATAGACTGTAACTATGATACCTTAACCCTCGCAAAACAGGGAATAGGCTGCTAAAAATCTGCAGCATGTTTTACTAAGCAGCCCTGAGCATGTGAAAATAGTTTCCTAGCTACACAAATTCTGTTGCTATTCAGTTATTTAACCCCTGCTTTGGCTATTGGGCACATAACCTTGGCATACTGTGTGTCTCAAACAGCAACAGGATTTTGATGGGGTCTCTAATCAGGAATTTGTTAGTAAATTAGTACAGGTTTCTTTGTGCGCTAGACTAATGGTTTTCTATCCTATCTCCTGTCTGGTTCCTCTCCTCTCTCCCTAACCCCTCTGCATATTTCATATTTCAAATTTCTCTTGAGCATTATGTACTAACAGCCACAGAAAAAGCCTAAGCACTATGCTCTGTTCAGGGATGATGGGTGTGTGTGAGGGCCGTTGCTGAATGACATGAGAACAACAGCAGAAGTTGCTTCTCATAGGAAACATTGAGGGAAAACAACAACACTGCTGTGAGATCTGTTTTTTCTTTCTTCATCTTTAAAAAAAAAATATATATATTTGCTGTGCACTACCAGCATGTATGCATTCTGTATCAGAGAGACTCAGAATCTGCCTCTGGTGTTCTTAGTCTTAATGACACCTAGCCCTTGTCAGATAAGCATAACAGTGGTACCTTCCATTGCTATTGACACGAGGGAGGTTTGTATTTTACCTGTTGAAACACCAGATTGCTAAGTGGTTCCACCTGTTTAATCAATAATGAAATTGCAATGGCCTGTTCTTGGTGCAAAATATGGTATTTCTGCACCTCTTGTATTCTACTGGTAGTTGTCCAGTTTTCAGCTCCTTAATTCAGATTTTCACATGACATTTGGAAGCTTCTCCTCAGACCTTTACAGCCACATTTGCAACATAGCACAGGACTCTGCCTGTAACACAGGCATTTTATTTTGCTGTCTCAGCAAGAGGTATATTATCTTGAAATCCAGTTCTCAGTGGGACTATGAAGGAAGGAGGGATGAAATGTCAGTATTTCAAGGACTGCTAGAAAACTTAGGAAAGAGGATCACAAGACAGAAGTCTCACAAGGCAAAAATGTCACAAAACTCAAGACAGAAGTGCACATGAATAAGCACTTCTTTGAATCTAGGTTTTCTCCAGATTTTGGTGAGCAATGGCATATCTGGTTTTTCCATACACATAGAGCTGAATCCTGAGAGGTACCAACCTCTTGCAAGCCCCTTTATGTTCAACAGAGGCTGCAAAAACTGAACAGTTTCAAGGACTAGATCTATACACTTAACTTTTCTACTGACTTCAGTTATGCATGTCCTGTGCTTGCTTACAAGCCTTGCAAACTTGTAATTTTTGCCATCTGAAAAAGAAAAGGTTGCAAGAGCAGTTTTGCCTGTGTGCCTTCCCTATCAGTGGAATTAAACAGAAAATAAAATTTTGATAATCAATTTATTAAAAATTATTTTGTAATTGGCAAGTCACTAAGGCTCCTTTTTTTTTTTTTTGTTAACAGAGGTTAATTAAAATTCTATCTATTTGTACACGGTTTCTGGGTAACATGGATACTCTGTCAAAGAACACAAACATGGCATTTTTAAATGTGTTGCCTGAGTAAAAGCTGAAGGAGGATCACTGAATACTGTGGATGAAGCATTAGTTTTGTCTCATTTAATCTTGGGGACTGCTCACGGACTACGTACTACAGATCCCAAATGGAGGTGACACAGAACTTACAGTGATTTTTATTCTAGGCATTATGGTTTTTATCCTTTATGCAATCTTCATGCTCTTGAAGGAAGAACAGATATTGGCTGACACACCATTTTTGGAAAAAAAATCATAAAATTGTGAGAAAACCATTTCTGCAACTTAACATCTTACTCAAGAAATGCACCCACTGACTTCCTCTTTCTATTCATCCAAAGGTAAGCTTGATTGGATACTCCCTAGGTCTTGTATTGGAAAGGACAGTGAACACCAGGTCCTTGTTCATACCACTGAGTTTGACAGATTCTGCAATGCTTCCCCATCATCTCTTCTTTCAGTGATTCCCATGTAAACACAAAACACACTCACATAAGCATGGACAAACAGGTGGCTTTATCAGTCTTGAAGGTCAATAGTGAAACAATAGTGAAGCATGCCCTCACTCACATATCTTGTATGTACATTCACATTTGCAGTCCTTTCCAGGTCACATACAATAATTTTCCACCTCCTGTTCACTGAGCTTAACCCTGGGTCAGATCCTAGTCAGCAGCCTGCAGTCCTGAGGCCTTTGATCATTCTTGTTGCCCTTGTTACCCTTTTTGACATGAAAGGGTGAGAATAGCCAAAAGCGTTCAAGTGACAAGACCACCTTGAACTTATACGCTGACAAAATAATGTTTTCATTACTGTCAGTAAAGTAATATTGAGCTGGCATTTGTCAGGGCAAAACATCAACGACTTTAAAAAGTGCTTGAGTCGATATTGTAGCTCTGTTTTAGCAGTGCATTAAAAACATGCTTCACTAATTTTCAACGTGTGAATAAAAAAAATCTCATCTTTACAGTACGGCACATGTATTTAAATACCACTGAAGCCAATGTGAGTCACAAGGCACTTAAAGCACATGCTTGCTGAACTGGAGTCTTCTGACTAAACATCTTGCTGCATCTGTCCTCTACCAGGCATGCACATTTTCAGTCATAGAGATTATTTAAATATATCTGGGGTTGGCCAGCAATTTTTATTGACCTACATAAGTAAAATAGAAAAATAGCTTGCAATATGGAAGTACAGTACTCTTAATAAACCCTAGTAATTATTTTTACTAAGACTGTAAATAAGCTAGTCACTCCGAGACCTGTGTTTCCCAGGACTGTTTAAGAACAATTGGTGCTATGTTTCATCATATGATTCAAAAAAGATGAGTAATGGAAACATTTCTGCCTGAGCATGTCCTTATTTTGCATTAATTGTCCTTTATTTACTACAAGTATTACGCCAAGTCATAGAGCAGTATCCAAGCTGGAAAACTGGCATCCAATGATACATGCTTACCAAAACAAGTAAGTGTCTGCGTACAGAGTTGTATTTTGTTCTGCCAGCATTCCAGCCAGTTTGCTTCCCACTCAATAGTCTCCTGGGTATGGTCTACAAAAGGTGAAACGCTTCTCTTTTTTTTAATTAAGATTGTATCCTCGAAAACAAGTGCTCTGATTACATTTAGAAAAATGTCTATTTAACTCTGTCAAGGAACTTCTAGAAGGGTGGCATGGTTCAGTGACTGAAAAAATGTGACTACTGGAGTGTAGCCTAAAAGCAGAAGTTCATACAGCACTTCCCCTTCTATTTTGCTGTTAGATGCTATCTAACTAGCATCTCCAGAAGAACAAGCTCTGCAGCTCCACATAGTGTTTATTTACAAACATCAAACCTCTAAACAGGCCACAGGATAGTTAACAGGATAGTTATTTAGAGATTTTTCTAAATGTGGATAAAGTCAACCAACTCTCTACTTTTTTTCTAATGTATTCTTCTTTAACAGGTTTATTTTTCTGATAGGTTATTTAATATTTGTGAAGTGCACCTAAGAGTATAACTGACAGTATTCATACTTTATATATGTGTGTATATTATCAGCTAGTCTTGATGTTGCACCTTTTGCCTCTTCAGTTCACTAGCTGAAGTGAGTACAAGCTTCTGCTTGACAAACAACTTGGAATCTATCTCCTTAACTAATTTACACACATAACAGCTTGGTGAGGCACATATTATTAGCTAGATTTTAACAACAAATACTTAGGTGACTTCCTAGAGACCACATAGATGTCCCTGCATGGTCTCAGACCAGAAGTCAGAAATCTTGGCATATAATTGTCTTCACTGCTCTGAGCCTCCTGACTGGAAAACGTATTTTGTTTGATGTGCAGGGGACAGGCATGAAGACAACGAATTTACTGATACATACAGTAATGAAAAGGGTCTACTTTATGCTGATTATATTCTTGCATTGAATGGGTTACCATTTAATCAATGATTATTTAGGATGAACAATCTGTTTTCATGCAATTTACCAAGAGATAAATGATTTCCAAGTTTTGTCCTGCAACTAGAAGGCATTTTAACTGCAATAGATAGATAATTAACAAATAGAAAAAAAAAAGCCGCTTTCAAAAATAATTTATTTTACATTGGACTTGAATAGGAAACAGCTCAAAATGTGATGCCTTCTCTGACAGTATCAATTTCAGTTGTACTTGCATCTGTATTTTAGGGATGTTGGGACAGCTCTACCTCAGTATCAACTTGTCTGATTCTGACACAGGCCCTTATAAAAAAAGCTGATTTTTTTTTCCAGTGTAGTCACTGATCACAAAGAACTAAAAACTGAATCGACCACCCGTTTCTTTCAGACACAGCCAGGTCAGTATAGGCAGAGGTGAGCTCCTAAGGGGAAGAGAGATGTAAACTGGAGTTCCTGTTGCCCAAGATGCTGTATGGTTGTAACACACAAACTGATAGGAAGCCAAGCTCTTTAAACAAGTGTGTAATTTGTTTGTGTAGCACTTTGTGGATGTTCACTTACAGCACTCTGTGTTAGTTTCCAAGCAGCTTAGGGATAAAATTCCAAAGTTCAGATGATGCTGTGCTAGCAAAATGTTTAAAAAGAACTAACTCAACCACTATAAACACATAATCAAAATAGAGTGGAGTTGCTACAGCTCTCTTTGCTTATCAAATAAAAGCCTGCAGAGGGCACTCCTAATGCTATAGACACCTTAATACACTGTCAGAGTTTATTTAATATGCATCTCAATCTAGACAAATGCCTACAATGAAGAGATACGGAAGATGAAATTAAGGTTAATATCCACTAATCATATACAAGAAAATCCCTCTGTTTTCTTCTTTTCTTTTACTTTGTCCTTTGTATCTACTCAAGAAGATACTTGCAAATGTGTTCTGCATTTCAACACCGGTAAGCCAGGATCCTGCTTCTCGGACAGAGATTGTGTCCCATGCTGCAGAGGATGTCCAACAGCCTTATCAGATCAGACTCCTGCCTCCAACACATACATTCTCTGTTACTGCTCACCTACAGACTGAAAACATTCTTCTAATTCAACCACAGAGTCAGGGCATGATCTATTACAGATAACACTGTATACACAACACAAGTGTTACAGATAACATGTATCAATATAATATGTGTAGCAATATAATTCAAGTGTACTTTTGTAAGTTTCACATGATACACCACAGCAAATTGTTGCAAAATTCTGGACATACCTAGTAAAACCAATAACTTAACTGTATAACATACGACACGTCTAGGTCATCCTATCTACCACTGCTTCCATACGCAAGAGCACCTATCTCTCCAACCGTCTTGTCTGCAATTCCATATCCATGTAATGTACTGTAACCATACTGTGCATGCCATACTCCAGGTAGGGGGTGTTACCTGGTAAAAACACGCAGCCATCACCCTAAAAAAGCTTAATTAATTTCTTCCCACAGATGGCAGCTTGCATGGTTCTTTGGTCAGTTTGTTTACAGTTACTAGAAAATGTTTTTCCAGCACTGGTATATACTGAAAATGATATTAGGAAATGCATACCAGTCATTTAGCTCCTTCTACAATACCTTTTTCCTCTTGGAAAGCCATATATAGTTTGTATATAGCCTTTTTATTGATTAGAAGGGATCCAATCCAATTAAATGATCTGCAGTTCATAATATTGGTGCTTTCCTTAAGAGGCTGCATTGTGTGTTCCAGAATCTAAAAGAATAAACTTATTTCCTAAAGCCAAGACTTTAAAAATGATCTGTGATTCTGGATGTTTCAGCTTCCTAGTGTCAAATATCAAACACCTTCAAAGAATGCAATTCTCTAGACATATTCAGCAACCACAATGGCTTTTTGGCAAAGTAATTGCGTGCACAAAGCAAATACTTCAATGTTAGGCTGCTCACGAAACTAAGAGCATATTTGTCCGTAACTGAAATCCAGATAATAAAGTCTGAAAGAAGATAATGTATTTCTAAGGATATTTTCACTGACATAGAAGAATTGTTTAAAAAATAACCTCCTACTGAATTTATAGCACTTATGAAAACCAAACTGAAGTCCTCAGGGTTGTTTCTATATAGATTTTATTCCAAAGAACCCAAATCTTCTGCACATGTTGTGGTAGCTATGTTAAATCTGATAGCCTATGACTTGGCACGTATATTTCTTGATGCTGACAATGACTAATCCATTCACTTATATGGTTGCTTTCAGAACTTTCAGATCTTTTTCTCCCTTCCTAATACGTCAGGAGTCTTAACAGTGCACTGTGAAGAATACCTGCCCTCCTGCAACATTTTCATCCTGGATCTACTTTTTCCACCAGCAGTGTCCCCTCCTTCCTTTCACTAGTCTGATTAATATGAAGACTTAAGCTTCTGGCTTATGATACGTCAGTGTCCCTGGATGTTCCCGCAGCTCAGCACAAGCTCTTCTTTTTGAGGACAGAGCTATCTCAAGAGTGCAGTTTCCAAAACAACATGACGGTCACCAAGCAGGCAGCTGCTCGTAAGTCTTATCTTCAGCTAGGTGAACTTGATGACAACAGACAATCTGACCTGTGGAAAACCAGCAAAAATGGGGGGAATGGAAAAATACTGTTTCCCAAAGTTCAGCTTACAATCTTAACATACTACAAACAGTCTTGAGGTAAAACGCAGTTGCTGCTCATGGGAATGGAATGTGATTGCCAAGGACAAGGCCAACTCCGGCCTAATGGAATGTACAACATCCTTGAAACGGGGAACAGAGTGGTGCAGAGGTACCACGACTCATCCCTGCTATCAAGACTGGCAAAGATAACTGCACAGCTGCTATCAAGGAGAGTGAATCACAATTGCTGTCTCAATGGTGAGATCATGCCCTGCAGCTGAACTTCGCTCATTATAATGTCACTATAATACTAAAACACACTCCCATCTCAAAAGCTACCCACCTCCAAGGTGCAACCATCCCTCACTATGCATGCACTCCAAATTTCTTCTAGTCTATATCTTTAAAAGCAAAGCAAAAAAAACCCTGACATCAATCCTAACGAAGTTATGTATGAGTAAATTCACTCAAGCTTTACCTAAAAGTAAAAAAAACCAACATAAAAATGGCTTAAAAGAAGAGGAATATTGGGGAAGACCTCCATCAGAAGGTCTGGGACCAGTTGATGGGCTGACCCTCTCTTTCCCTGTCCATAGGGACGCCTATAGGTTAAGAGCTCTGTGTTATGCGTGCTTAGATACTAACATCTTGCTAGCTGTTAAAACTTAGTATTGGTAAGTTATATATATTGTTTCAAACCCATTTTCACAGTGAGTGAAATATCGCTGTCTATCTTCAAACCTTTATCCTGTCACAACCATATACAATAACATTTATCTATCTATGAATATAAGTTTCCAGAAACTTTAATAATTGATTCAGAGGATATAAGGTATTTGTCTTAGTATTGCTGCCCATGAGAGTCCCTGAATAGGTTAGACGATGACCCTCTGACCTTGCGGGCTGTTCAGAGGGATTTGTCCCAGTGACGCTGTCAGCATAAACCTGACAGGCTGGCCAAACTGCAAAGAGTTTGACAAAATCTCCTTCTCCTTAAACGGAGTGTGGCAGGCTGGTTGCATACAAGGGGTCTCGTCTTTCTTGGGAAACTGGCAGGCTGGTCAAATTGGAAAGGGTTTGAGGTGACCAACCCCCCCGTCCCCCCGTTGTCTATCAATACAATATCATGTCTTACCACGACATCTGCGAATAAAAGGCTTTCACAATTCTATCAAGCTTTGTTATCATAGTCTTGCTGCTATAACCTTTAAGTGTGTCTTGGCAGCCACTGCCAGATCTGTTCAAGAAACTCTGTGAGCTTGGTCCCTGCATGCACTGCACTTCTACAAAACTTTTATGTCCCAGACTATTATGAGTCACATTTCCATACCACAATACTGAGAAATGTGCTTACGTTTTTGTACTCAAGTAAAATAAGCCTGTGATTTTACAAAGTCTATTATTACCAAATTACCATTCTGGGCATCTAAATATGTTTTTGATTCAGTCCCTAAAAATTTACCCAAAATGACATAGATCACATTTATATCACCGATGTGAGGATTTTGACAATCACACTTTCAACAAAACACTGCACCATTGTTATTTCTATCTTTTCATTTGTCCCTGCTCATTGCAGGGAGGGTTGAGGTAGATGACCTTCAAAGGTCACCTCCAACCCAAACCATTGTATGATTCTATTCTATTCTAATTTCAATTATGTGCCTCATGCCTCTCCACGCGGAAAGCAACAATAGCAGCAATGCAAACATTTCAAGGCTTCAGTCTCTTTACTTTTTGCACAATGTACAGTTACAACAAAATCCTACAATGCAGCTGCTATTAACAGCAGTAGCTGTTTCCTTCGTTGATGCTGTTCTCAGCATACCACCTGGCATGGTTTCACAGGAGCAGCAGGAGAAGGAAGCATGCTTGCCTCTTACATGTACACGTGTGTTAGAATGCTGTAGTGTTAACTAAGGTAGCTACAAGGAAGTACAAAAGACATGCAGGTCCCTTATTAAATGTTTCATGGATTTTCTTTGAGAAATTTCTCTGTACTTTCATGAGGTAAGATGAACCTGGCAAAATGTAATTAATCCAGAAGAAGTATAATCCTAAAAGTCACACCTATTCTTCAAGAAGTATTTTGCAGCATTTATTTCCTAATACAAAGAATGGAACAAGAGTTAATAAATGAGATGCTGCTACAATCTTGAATATTATTTCCTCGTTTAGAAGGCTAGCTATCAAAAAAAAGCAGGCCAAAAAGGCTTCAGAAAAGAGACCAAGGACAGTGTTTGTAGCAGAAGCATTGACTGGCATCTATCTGAAAGCAGGGAATTTGATGGTAAGACATTTCCAGTTGCACGCTTAGAAGCCTAGGGTATGAAGTATCTTGGCATTTTGCTCCTTCGTTACAATTTTTTTTCAAGTTATATTACAGTTTTATCTGGATTCTAATACATACATTCTTGTAACTCACTCCTCTCTCTGGATTTGTGTTCACATAGAAACATTTCAGCTGGAACACGGTATTTGTATGGTAACAACAGCAGTTTATTATCAGAAAGATGCTAGGAGCGAGCAGGCCATAGATGTGGGGACAGATCATGTTCCTTGAAGGGAATTGGGTAATATGCATGCAGTAAGACCTGTTCTGAGACAGCTCAGCCCCTGGAACTCCTCTAACAAGCAGTGCTGGGGGCTGTTTCAGTAGAAACTTTCCTGATTATTTCTACTGGTAGCTATTCCCTTGCAACACAAGCACGACCCTTGCAACGGTATGGAGATCTGCCTTTAGTTCTCTCCTATCTCCTTTTATTCTCCAATTAGGAGACAAGACTAACAGGCCTCATTCACTGCATCTACAGCTATAGCTTTAGTTTCTACTTTTCATCCTTCACACCACATGCTCCTGCTCTCTCCTTGTGAATCACAAGCATTTGAGCAATCATGGAAACAAGATTAAGGAACAGGTCTTAGCTGAAAAAAAAAAAACTTGTTTGTTTGTTTTTTTTTTCCTGATGAATCAGGTCCTTGATGCAACTCATTACTTGGGAGAACTGTTTGTGCCACCACCTTGCACAAGCTTTGCACTGAAACCATGATGCTGCACACACACACACTACATGAGCAACTGTTCCCCTGCGCCTGTCCTTATCTTATCCCCAAAACACAGCCTCCGTGGCAAGGTCCATGCTACCCACGCACAGGTCTTTCTCACCCAGACTTCTCTTCACCACTTAGAGCAGCCCCTCCTGGCATCCCTCTGTCACTAAACAGCCTCTTAATCTCCTCATTCGCGGGGCGGGTGCGAAAGGGACCTACTTTGTGCAAAGGCTCCGACAGCACCAAGCCCCAAGGTAGGCCCGGGCCTCCCAGGGCTGTGAGGTGTGAGCAGCCGAACCGCCAGCGGCAGGAGCCAGCGACTGAGCCTTACCCGAGCACCACCGCCCCACCGCCTGCCTGCTCGGAGGGGTTTTTCACCCTCTCCAGTACGCGGAGGCCGCCCCAGCCCCGCACCGACCACCCGCGGCGTGACGCCACGTGCCCTCCCAACCGCCT
>JAAGAY010008470.1:68791-111249 GCA_011801015.1 Ardeotis arabs
TGTGCGCCTGCGCAAAACACCCCCTCCCCACTGCCCCCCTCCCCCAGGTGCATGCGCTTCCAGGCCGTTCCCGCCCCGCCCGCGACGCCGGCGCGCGCCTTTTCTCCCGGAACCTTGGCGCGGAGTCTCTCGAGGCGGGGGGTGGGAGCCTCGGATGCCTCTGACGCGACTTCCGCGCGGTCCCGCCACTGCGGCCAATGGGTGCCTGCGAGCCCGGCTCTGGCCCCGCCCTCCTCCTGCCCCCGCCGCGGGGCTGCCGTCGCGCTCGGGGCCGCGGCGCTGAGACGCCGTAGCGGGGGAGGGGAGGAGGAGGAGGAGGAGGAGGGCGATGGCGGCAGGGACCTCGGCGGTGGCAGCCGCGACGACGACAGCGACACGGAGAACGGGCGGGCGAGGCACCCGGAGGAGGGAGGAGCCGCCGCTGCAGCTCCCGCGGGCCCGCTCGGAGCAGTGACTGGCCGCCTCCCCCGCCGCCTCCCTCAGGCCGCGGCCCGCTCGGCTCTCGCCCCTCCCCGGACTCACCTCCGCCTCTGCCCTCGGCGGCCGCGGCGCTCCCCGTCCCCACGCGAGGACCGGCGGCGGCTGGGGGCGACGGCCCGCGGCCCCCACCCCAACCCCGGTCGCGGGCGGCGGTGGTGAGCCGAGGGTTCCCGTCGCTTTGCTGGTGGTTATGCATGGTCGGCCCCGGGCCAGTGGTCAGAGCCCTTCGTCCGGAGGCCATCGAGCGGGCAGAGAGCCCTCCTGCCTCTCTCCTTTGGCTGATGTCCCCTCCGTCCCCAGCCTAGGCTAGAGTAAGCTGAGAGCCCGCTTCTCGGGAAGAGGGAGATCTACAGCCATGTATTTTCTCAGCGGCTGGCCCAAGAGGCTGTTGTGTCCTCTGGAGTCCCAGGAGCAACCTCTTCACATCCAGACGGATCCCCAGAGAGCTTTCTTCGCAGTGTTATCCCCATCTCAGCTAAGCATCTGGTACTGCAGAGTGAGTATCCATCCTCCTGCTAGCATTCAGACCCCAGTCTCCCAGCTGGACAGCCCTTTCATCTGTAAAATGTTTTTTTTTTTTTTTTTATTCCTGTTCCAGAAGGGGTTGTAAAATTTGAGACTAAAGCTTACAGATTACTTCTACTTAGATTTCAGTACTTAGAGTGATTAAGCCACGATGTTTACTGATAGCAATGTAGTGTTGAGAAAATACCTAAGGTGAATCTACTTGGAGTTAACACTTGTTATTCCTGAAAATTAGACTTCTTACTAACTTTTTTTTTACTTTGACTTTAAATAACTCTTAAGCTTAATATAAAGTGTTTGTAGCAATGCCTTTTTTTGCAAATATGCTGCGTGTCTTCTGCCTTCATATGTTCTGTGTTTTATATAAAAAAAACCATATGAATGTAGGATATAAGAAACAATTTTTTAATAAAAGGCAGAACAGATTATGACATTCTGTGTAATGATATAACACAGAAGTTCACAAACTTTTATTTTTAGGAAGAGTTTAAAAGTTTTATGGCCCTAAGCAGAAGAACTGTCATGGCTTTTGCATAGAAGTTGCTGCTCTAGCAACATCCAGTTTGAGACTACATGAATAACTGACGTTAAATGCCTGGCTTTTATTCACTTTGAATTAGTGCAGTAACAAAAATGCTGCTTGTAGTTTGATTTGATGCAGTCAATGAAATAGCTGTGATACTGACTTTAAATTTTGATGCTGAATCCTTTTAAATGCTTCCTGGCTTAGACCCTAAGTCTGTCTGTAAATATCTCCAACTCCAGATAATTTATGGAGTTCGTCTCATATTACAGGAGAAAACTAACAATCCAGTTTTAGAACGCTGATACTGATGGTATCAAATGACAGCCATAGCCTTAAAAGTCTTGTTTTAAGTTATCCTGAGATTTCATCACTTTACCTTGTGTGGCACTCTGTGTGGCTGTTCATTAGTTCCTGGGTGGGGTGCTGACGCTGGTTTTTTAACTTACGCAAGTATCCAACTAGGACATACCAGCCCAGTAACTGTGCTGTGTGAACATCCTTTGGCCTCTTTTCTGAGATTTGTGGCACGTACTGTAGATAAAGTGTACGCTCTTCTAGCTTTTGCCAGTTGTTAAACCTATAGTTGTAGTCCATCACAGAGCACAAGTGATAATCTTTTCCAGGAAAATACATTAGTAAGAAAAGGATTGTAGAACGCTTTTCAAGATGTGCCCTGTTGTCTAGAATGTAGTTCACTTTATGATCTGTTTCAGAGGACAATGTTTATGAACTTACGTGCTTGGACTTGTTTTGAAATGTTAAATGTTGTATAACTGGCTACAGGCAGAGCACTAAAAGAATTCACTTGATGCAGAAAAGTTGAGCAAACTTACAGGTCATTAAAATTTTAAAAATACATCTTAATTCAGTGTGTAATGGGTACTTTTGAGGAAGGTGCTGACTTTGCCAGGCTTGATCACTTGAGTAATCTTAAGACTAAAAGGTATGTTACAATCTCACCACCTCTGTGGGCATCTCGCTGTTAGCAAAATCCTGTAAGACAAAGGTTTCTATTAAGGGCATTTTGAAAGAGACTCTTTTGTATTATTTTTATATATATAGCTGGGGTTTTGCGTGGGTTTTTTTTTTGTTTTGGAGGGTTTGGGCTTTTCTTTTTTCATATGTTAGACTTTTATAAAACAAACTAAAATTATTGCATTCTAGAAAATGTTTTCATTTATCAGAAGTATCTTCTTTGGAACAAGTCTAAGTTCTGGTCAGGTTGAGCTAATTCAATTTCTTGTAGTAGAAGAGCTTTCAGGCTAATGTTGTTGTTAGAACTTAGTACTATCTGAACAATATGTGAAAGATTTCATTTAAGAATGAGGTGATGAAGCTGGTGAAATTCTGTTTTGAATTGTTCAGGAGCAGAAGGCCCTTTGAAATAGTTGCAGGTATGTGAATTTAAATTCAGTATGTGTATGTTTCAAGTGAGGTGGTAATGTTTAAAGTTCCTTTTCACCTACTGTGCGTTAAGAACTAATGGAACTAAGGAAAGTTTCTCCCCAAATGTGGATTGTTTTCTGGTTTGGAAACAATATAGGTATTAAGATTAGAAACTGGGATAAATAGTGTAGGTAAAAACAGATGGAATCCTGTTAGTGTTTTTGAGCCAAAAAGTGCTTGACTATTTTACATATTATTTTGTAGGGAAAGATTGGATTGCGGATAGAAAAGACTGCTGATCGGTCGTCACTGTTTTTGATCATGCACCAGTATTGGTGAGAGATTTTTGAGCACGCTCCGGCAATATGTGTACATTTATTTATTTCTGAATTATATACATGTGCTGCTGTACTAGTATGCACATTGTCAAGCATACACAACATAGAAATTGAAAAATAAAGTGTAATAGAATAGACTATTTTAGTAGGAAGGTACGTGCAATGATTGTTTAGCCCAACTGCTTGACCAGGTGAGACCTGACCAGAAGTTAAAGCATGTTATTGAGGGCATTCTCCAAATGCCTCTTAAACACTGACAGGCTTGGGGCATTGACCACCTCCCTAGGAAGCCTGTTCCAGTGTTTGAAAAGGAAAAAAAAAAAATTAAAACTGAAATAAACACATTTTAAATGGTTAATTTCCTACTTCCCTTTATTTATTAGTGGTACAAAAAATATTTTCTTCTTGGACCCCAATGGATTGTATTAAATGCATCCCACTTTGGAGACTGCTGTTCCAAGTATTTTTATTAAATCAGAAGAAATTTTTGGCCTAGGTACCGCGGAAGATTCCTTAACACTAAGAGCCAATTAAGCTGTTTTCATTGACAGCATTGGAAAGCTTGCCAGTGTTTTCATTCTGGTAATGTTAAGTACTTGGATGCTTGAAATGAGGAACTTCAATTCACGAAAGAAACTTTCTGAAATGATAAAATGAGGTAATTGATGTTTAATAGATTGCCTTGGGAACTAAAGGTGAGGTTTCGCGAGGCAGCTGTGCAGTCCTAAGTGTAGTGATCTTTCCTACTTGCACTTGTATTTTAGTGGACTGGTGATGGCTTTTACAGGGTTGTTCATCTTGCTGAACAAACAGAAGCCTGTTTTTTTTCAGCTCATGAAGGGATCAAAGGAGCATTGTAGTTGGCTCGTTGAAAGTGTTACTTCTTTAACAGTAGTGGCTTTTAATTTTAAATTGGTTTGGTTATCTCATGAAATAAGAGCTTCAGGCAGTACAGGGAATTCTAGATATTCACCTACAGGGCTTTAGATATTATGCAGCTGAGGAAGGAGAATGGGATAGATGAGTGGAGTTCCCCCTGTAAGTGTTGAAGAGTGAATTATGTGGAACAAGAATAGCCTGATGATGCAGTTGTGTATAAAAATATAGTTCAGCATTTCCTTTCTTCAATCTTAACAAACTTGAGGCAATGACAGGAATAAGTACTGGCCTAGAATATTTAATGAAAACTCCTGGAGGTTGTTGGACTATCTGCTATGACTCTGCCAGGCAAAACCAGTTTTGTAAGCTCTTTGAAACCAGAGTAGCTTGCCCCAAATACTCGTTTTGAGGAGCATTTCTTAATTACCTAGGTGCTTCTCAGCTTATGATTTACATCTACTCTTCTTTTTAAACTTTCCTGTTTTTTTTTTTTTGTGATGATCTGATGCTGAATCAGATCACCCAAATTAACTACAAGCTTGTGGGAAAGCATGCGTCTTAAAATCCTAGATTGTCAAATAAACTGTATTCATTCTAAATGCTGAATAAGTCTGTATTCAGACAGCTCTCATAACTCTCTTATGTGCCTTTCAGTCTCTAGCTATTGCAGTGTTAGAGTTGAACTTGATACGTGCTTTAAATCTAAGCATACATATTATTTTAACAAACAGGACAGAACAGGAGACTGTGCTTCTGTTAGAGAAGTGATCTCCGTAACCTGGAATTTTGGCATGATATAAAAAGAGTTACTTGTGACACTAGTACTTACAGTTCATATGATATATGAATAAAAATATTTCTAAATTATGCAGTTGGGTTTTTAATTTTTTTTATTACAGGTGTCCATGTTTTCACTGTGCTTTCAGGATTATGGTTTCATGTTAGAACTGTAAGCGAAATAATTTACTGAATTATTTTATATGGCCTTTTCCTAGACAGGATTAGATACAATCTCTGTAGCATTTTTATCTGAAATAAGTGGTTGTGTATTGTGAACAGTATGACACAGATAGCATCAGTGCAAACTAAGATGTCTTGCCTTTTCTGCTGTGTTTTTCCCTTAGTAATTTAACCCATGAGGTGCTCTTACTGATACCTATCAGGCATTCATCTGAGAAGGCCATTTCTTTCTATAGGTCAGTAACAGTTGTGCTGTTGCTTCTATCATAAAGATGTATTCGTGGTGACATAATTAAAGAAATTAAAAATACCGGTTAGACTGATGGGTTTATCCTGTGAAATGTAAAATTGTCATGTGAATATTCAGTAGGCCTTACTGTGTTTTCAGTGCCTCCTGTATTAATATAAAATAGATGACTCCTGAAAGACATCTAGGAATTGCTTGCAAGAAAAGCATCCTCAGTGATGAGTTTTGACTGTCCAGCCAGTTGCGTATAACAGTCGTTTGCCAGTATGAGATCAGAGATGAGGTTAGAGAGTTTATTCTCCATCACACACAATTCCATTTAATCCAGTTTTAAGCACTTAGCAATTCATGGGGCTGAGGAGCGACAAAGATCTATAGAATATGGCCTTTCTTATTGGCAGTGTTCTTAAGCAGTAGATCAACTGAAAACTGTCACCTGGGAGAGGTGGTAGTGGATAGTTCTGATGCGCTTTGGTGTTTTGAACTCTTTCGCAGTAGCTTACATGAAGCACAGTATTGGGAGTTGCATCTGCTGTGTTTGTTGGATGGCTACTCTGTTGATTCTAAGCTTTCCAGATGTTTTAAAAACAGAATTAAACAAGTTACATTTTTATAATTAACCCTGCTTTTAGAAATTCTTTTATCATCACCTTGTATCTCTGTTACTGAGAAAATGGTCTATCTTTTTTTTTTTCTTCTGGTCCTTGCTAATGAATTTTCTTCTTCCTTATGCATACATGCATGCTTTTCTTTTCTCAGTCTAACCTTTGTGGTCTATTAGTTTATAAACCTACAAAGCTTCAGCCTTCAAAGTGGAGCACAGACCATCTAATGATGAAATCAAGTACTCAGTGTCACCAGGGTTTTGTTCTGTTTTTTCCCAGCTTTGTCTTTATCATGTAGAGTGTAGGCACATCAGAACAGCGTGGGTTTGAGTTTTGTCTTATGCCTACAGCCTAATGAAGCATTGAAGCATTTATCTTATAAAACTAAACAGATTCTAAATGAGATTAACTTTTTATATCTAAAATACTAAGTTGTTTGGAGATGAGAATATTAGGATTTTAACCATTATCTACAGCCATGCTGGTTCTTGTATTGACGTTACATTAAAAAACCCAAACCCATACATAATACCGTGTTGTCAGCTGCTAACAGTGTTGCATGCTCTCAGCAAATGCAAGAATCTTCTTCTAGACATATCAGTTGTGAAAAGGCTGCTAGTCTTTCCAGATATTCTGTGTCTGAAAGCTATCATTAATGTAAAAAATTCTTTGGAAAGTTAATTAGTAATATTGAATCAGTGCAATTAAAGATGAGAAACCTTTAAAAAAGAGAAGCCAGTATTAAGGATTGTGAAATTTACTTGAGTTTAAAAATTGAAGTTACTTTGGATTTATAGTTACAGTAAAAAGAGCAAAATAAAAAATGAAGTTCAGAGCTGAACATGTTGGCTATGGATGGGTTAGGCAAAACATTCAGAACTTCTCAATGTTCTTTGGTATTATTTGGGCAGAAATAATTGTATTCCATTCAACTTTATCAGTATTTTTAAAAAATAATTTCAATTTTTGCAGTACATAAGAATTTGAGTATGATTATATCAACTGCTTGATGCAACATTCTTAGAATTTAGGCAAGGATATGATTTTGCTATTCATATTTAATACATATATAATAACTACTTCGTTGTTTTGCATAAATATTATGGGAGTGCTAGTGTCTTACAGGAACATCCACAGGCCCGAGCAGGAGTATTACTTGATATTTTTAGTAATTTTTGGGGTGACTATAAATGGTACTGTTCCTGTCTTGCTGTCTTTCCTTCTGGGTTCAAGTAAATTAATGGTAAGAGAGATACTAAAAATAAAGGAGCACTAAGGAGTTTCAATGTCTGAATGCGTACGAGCTATTAGGTGTTTTGTTCTCAAACTTAGTCCAGTAGTTTTCCATTGTAGTTGCTGACCTACTTAACTTGTTAAATCCGCTGTATGCACAGTTTGTCATTAACCTGCAACAATGAAACCACGGAATCCAAATTGAGGAAAACTAATTTTTTCATTATTTTGTATTCTGTCAAACAATGATTGTGCTTCTCTCTAGTTGGTTAATGTCTCATTTTCTTCAAAGCCCTTTCAGCATCTCAGTTAGGACAGACACTTGCTGCTGTGAGTGCTTCTCTTCAAGTCTGTACTACTTGTTTTAATACAGCCTGTTCAGAGCAACATTCATGTCTTAGTTTAGGGTTTAAATGTCTGCTTGATTTGCATTTACATCAAATATAGTAGAATGTTTGTGTTTAGAGAAGTATAGTGGTAATATCCCATATTTAAGCTTGCTGAGTGAATTTTCTGCAGGGTTTGTATGTATCGACTTTATAAAAACTACTTTATATAGTTCAGTGTTCTGAGACTGTTTATGCTGCTCATTGTGGTGTTTTTTTTTATTCTTCACTTAAATATTTTATCCTGATGTTGAGGCAAAGCTCATCTTTCTTAGTGAAAAATCTGGAGGAATTCTTTGTTAGTTGTTGTTGTACACTATGAAACAAAAGTGAGTTTTAAAGTTGTTTTGAGTTAAGTTTCTTTGCTCATGAAGGTAGTTTGCTACCTTACCGATTTATAAATAGTGCACTTCCCTTATATCACTATTAGTCATCCAAAAAATAGTTGCTTTCACCTATCTCTTGTGAATGTTGTCATAATCTCACATCAGTAAAAACGGCATGTCTTATGCTAGAAAGACATTGTTGAGAAGTGTGAAGATTTCGGAATAAGAGCTCATGTAGAAAGTGCTCTTGTGAAAAGGTAGCCAAGGTAGCTGAATGGTGTATGAGAAGGGAAGCAGATAAAGTATATTCAACTGTGGGAACAAGAAGTTCTGTTTCTGTCTTTTCAGTAGCATTAACTAGAGCACTGGATAATTTGTTTACTCTTTGGTAATGATACTGCTGTATTCTTTATAAGGTTATCTTTCCATTTTATTTTTTCTTTTCACCCTTTTTGTTATCCTGTGACCATCCACATCCACTGTTCTGTTCCTAAGTGAGTCTCAGCTTCTGTTTTGCCTGACCTTACATTCCTCCTGAGAGGCAAAATGTACTATATCAAAATACTGGATTTTCTCTACAGCAGACTGTGAAATGCCAGATATGCTGCTTCTCTTTTTTTGGGAAGCTTTTGCTAGCTTTATGTTGCAATTTGAGTAAAGAATTACTTACAGAATTACGGAATAGTTTGTATTGGAAGGGACATTTAAAGGCATCTAGTCCAACCCCCCTGCAAGGAGCAGGGACATCCCTGACTAGATCAGGTTGCTCAGAGCCCTGTCCAGCCTGGCCTGAATGTTTCCAGGGATGGGGCATCCATCCACCACTTTGGGCAACCTGTTCCAATGTTCCACCACCCTCATTGTGAAAAATGTTTGCCTAATGGCCAGTCTGAATCTGCTTCCTTCTATTTTTAAAACCATTACCCCTAGTCCTATCACAACAGGCCCTGCTAAAGACTTTCTCCCCGTCTTTCTTGTAGGCCCCCTTTAGGTACTGGAAGACTGCAGTAAGGTCTCCCCAGAGCCTTCTCTTCTCCAGGCTGAACAGCCCCAACTCTCTCAGCCTGTCCTCACAGGGGCGGTGCTCCAGCCCTCTGATCGTCTTTGTGGCCCTCCTTTGGACTTGCTCCAACAGGTCCATGTCCTTCTTATGCTGGGGGCTCCAGAGCTGGACACAGTACTGTGGGTGGGGTCTCAGGAGAGCAGAGTAGAGGGGCAGAATCACCTCCCTTGAACTGGTGGCCACGCTTATTTTGATGCAGCCCAGAATGGACTTGGCTTTCTGGGCTGTGAGCGTGCATTGCTGGCTCATGTTGAGCTTCTCGTCCATCAGCACTCCCAAATCCTTCTCCTCAGGGCTGCTGTCAATTCATTCTCCAGTTTGTTTTTCCTTAGTCTTCTGTTCTTTCTTCCTTAAAACCTGAAGGTGTTTACTTTTGTTCTGTAGACAAATTTATTTATTTATTTTTAAACGACTCTATTTGTTAGGTCACTTGCTATGTTTCTGGAATCACCAGTTTCTCCAAAAGCTGTGGCTATACCATTAATATTTACAGCAAGCAGATTTCAAGCATTATAAAGGAGAATCAATATCTTGCCTTACTTGAGACATGCATGTTTCATTAGTTATGCTTAAGCAAATTTCTTTATAATTTTAGTAGCTGTATGCAGAAGTGGAAGGAAAAAAAAACATGGACTTTTCATGAAGCTGACATGGAGACTTATTTTTTCCGACAGAAACAATGTGAAGATTTTGGGAGAATTCTGAATGTAGTTTAGAAACTAAATCCCTGCTGTTTCTGTACAGGCTGTGAGTTAAATATCTAAAAATAACCAAAGGGAATTATTGTACGTCCTCATTTTTGTTAAAGTGTGTGTTTAATGGCTTGCTGTGCTTGAGGCAAGTAATTAAAATTAGGCTCATATACTCCTGTTCATAGAACATACTGCCATGTGTCATTACACATCTTTGGCCACTTCAGATGTAATAAATGACAAATGACCATTTGTCTTTCTCTTACATGAGCAAAGCAGGATAGCGAGCTGCCTTTCTGGCTTTGTTAACCTTGTAGCAGTTCACGCTTTTGTGGTGGAAAGCTTTTAAACAGTGGTGTTAAATTTGTATGTTATGGTTTTCCTCACATATGAAGTAATGCTTTTGAGTTTTGGAGTATGTGGAAATAAATTGTATCGGTGAAATATTTATGATTTAACCACTGGCTAGGTAGCCTTTGTGACCTACTGAATTAGAAGTGTGTCTACTTTCTAATAAGAAAAGAAGCTACTTAAACTGCAAAAAGATAAAAATGATTGCTTGCACTCTTACTGTTAGCTCCTTTAGTCCTCATCTGTGAGGCATAAAATGAGATCAGTCTAGAAGTCAATTTGTATACATTTTATTTATTTATTGGTCTGCTGTGTATGCAGACCAATCTTCCAGATTCTAAGGTGTAGTAGCAGCTTTCTCTTGAATAAATGTTGCAAGAACGTTACGGTATAAATACTGTCATTGTGTTCTGTAAAAGTAGTGATATAGAAAGAAAATTGTCATTGTGCATTAATGAGCTTCTAAAACGTTTTTTTACCTGTTGCTAAAATGCTTGACACACAGAAGTGCTTTAAGATCAGTCTCCATATTTGTACTAATGATGCAGATTACCAAGATTATACTGTCACAAAGCACTTTTTCTCTGTGTATCTGGGGCAGTTAAGGTGGGTCTTAGCCAAACAGTGAAAGGCTATGTAGTTCATGAGAACAATCAGTAAGATTCTGTTAAGAATAGTTAGTTATTTAATATTAGATACTTTGATTTACAAAATCTGCAAAAGAAGCCACATGGATTGAAAATACTGGTGTAATAGTTCTTGGGGTAAAGATTAGTTTGCTTTTTATACATTACAGTATAAATATTTAACTTTATTTTTGATAATTCAGTTCTATGTGGGTGTGAAATTTAATTAATAATGCTGTTTAGAGGATACAAAGTCATACTTTGAATTTACCAAGGCTAAGACTGCCTGTTTTACATTAATTCAGCTCCTTACTTATATGTGTGGTGAAAAGATAGAATTACTTCATTTGGTAGTATTTTTCCTTTTACATTAATTTGTTTATAACTGTACTTAAGGGAAATGGAAGCAGCTGATTCCAAATATGATGGCAGTAGATATGCACATAATTCTGGGGTAGCAGACACCCACATGATTTCTAGGTAGAGTTAATGTTTTTAGATGTGTTGTTCCAGCTTCTTCCATTCGAGCAAGTAACTAACTAAGAACAATAGTAAGCTGCCATCACCTGCAGACCTAGTGGTGGATGACAAGTTTTGCCAAGTGGTTTCGTGGTTACTTTCAGCAAAAGCAGTGATGACTGTTCAGCCTTTTGTTTCCTTGCCCTTCTGGGGGCTGTAGAAGTGTGCTCTTTCTGGTACAGACTGTGGTGCTGCAACTCTGAAGAAAAATTGACATTGATAAAATTAGGGAAAGCATCTGTTATGAAGATGAGGGGAAACTTCTTTTACAAAAATAAGCGTGGCTTGTTTAATATAATTGAAGGCTGAGGAAGTACATTTGTCATCTGACTAATATATATGCACGTATGTCTCTGTCCCCACCTCCCAGAGCCGAAGGGTAGCAGAAAAGGGGATACCTGTCTAAGCTGAAAGCTATTGTTGGTTCAAGAGCAAGCAAGTACAAACAGTTCTTAAGTATATTTAAGGAGCAAGAATGTTTCTAAGCACTGGAGCAGGGAAGGGTAGATTTCTATTAGGTTTTTTCATCGCAGCTCTCAACTGCTTTTGTGAAAGGGAGTCAAGACTTAGTGCCTGTGGTAGCTTTGTCCAGGCTTCATGACCCCAAACCTCTTGTCTATCCACAGGTGGAAAGGTGCTAATGGGTGCATCTCATCATATGCAAAATCTTTTCAGGAAACTGTAGAGGTCGATTTTCTGCACAGTTTCTGGCAACTTTTTCTTGAAGAGATATCAAACAGATTTTCTAATTATCGTTCTCTTTAATACAATGGCCTGTCTATTTAGTAGAAACTAAGGAAATGGATTGAACCAAATAGCCTGTATAGAATATTTCATCTTAGTTAATTTGGTAGTCCTTTTCGTTATAGGAGTGTGTTTGAGATGCTTTTGTTCATCTTAAGCATCAGTCACCCTTTGTCTGACTTGAAACTACTTCTGTATTCTGTAATGACTCCTTTCTGGGCAATGACTTATTTTATTTGAATGTCCTGGATTTGAAAGAGTAGATTAGGAATGACAATGTGGCAGGAGTTCTGCATAAACTCCCTTTAAAAGCACCATTGTGTAATACATTGTCAAATATGCACTAATTTTTTAACCTCCCTCTTCAAGGAAAATGTGTTGTTGCGGTTAAGGAAACATAGTTGTTTACAGTTATATCACAATACTACAAATATTCCATTCCTTTTAGCTGTGAAATGTAATTATTGTTGTTTTTTTTTTCCTTCAGCCCAGTGTGTTAATTGTAAGCTACAAGGAACTATCAAAAGCAGCATCTCAGTTTGGACCTTACAAACAAGTAGAATGGCGACCTGATAGCACCATGATAGCTGTTTCAGTAAGTAGGTTTTTTCTTCTTACTGTGTTTAAACTATTGCAAAGAGTTTTGTATTAACAGTTTCTGTGCTTACACAAACTTGCGGATTGTATATACATTTAATTGATATTTGTCTTGTGAAAATCTTTAATAGTACCAAGATTTTTTTGGATGATAGAAGCTTCCATTAATAGTTTTCATTAACTTTTGTCCCCTGAAGAATGATTTGGAGTTTTTTGTATTAAAATGATGTTTAGATGTATTGGCTAGGGCTGATCCAGCGTCTCATTACTTTAGTAATCTAGTCGCAAAGAATAATGGAATTTAAAGACATGTGAATGAGGTGACCTAAGCGTATTTAGCTTGACAAATAGAGTTTACAGATGTTTCCGAAAGGTGGATCTTAAGAGAATTAAGCTGTGGCTTTATTAAGGTGCAGCATCTTTTGGTATTAAAAAAAAAAATTACAAGGCACTGAGAACACAGAAACAAGGGCAGTGATAGGTGATACATAAACTCTTCTGTTAAGAGTTTTAAAGGTAAAGACGAGATCTTGTCTCACATGGAAATAAAATCTTGTTTTGTAGCTAGCGCTGTGCTCACAGCAGTGAAGTGAGCTATTTCAGCACCAGCATTTAAAAATTAACTTGAGGTGCAAGGTAGCTACAACAGAAGTGGGAGTAGAGTTTATAGGAGTCAATATGGGATAATACTTTTGTTGACTTTTGGTCAGGTCTTACTTTAGGGCCAGGTCTTAAATTGGGTAAATTTCTTTGTCTGGCTTTGAAAATCAAGCCTATTGCATTTAAGATTTTCTTATGAGAAGATGCAGAAGAAAATAATGAAATCATTAAGCTTCCCCATCAGAAATTG
Source organism: Ardeotis arabs (assembly GCA_011801015.1). NCBI lineage: Eukaryota > Metazoa > Chordata > Aves > Otidiformes > Otididae > Ardeotis > Ardeotis arabs. Next base: position 82,125 of record JAAGAY010008470.1, read on the forward strand.
ATTATGTGGAATTACAAATTGAATAACAACTACTGTATTTGTTGGTCACTGACTTAATCTCCTAATATAAACTTTTTAATGCTTAAAATGGTGCCTGTAATGCTTTGTAGTTTTTTAACCAATCAGATATTGTTATCTTAGTGGAAAATACCAGATAGTTTATGGCATAGTTCCTGTCTCCACAAATATTGTCATGACTCTAAGTCAACTAAACTTCCTGTGCTCCCATTTTATGGTGTGTAATGGAGGGGTAGACTTTTCTGAGTAGTTGGTTTGGGATGTTTAAAACACCTGAAAGGATCTCATGGAATCGATGTAGTAAAGTATTTCTGTTAGTGTCCGATTGTATTTTCAGTTAGCAAATGCTAAGAATTACTAGCTAACGTGGAGAGAAGACTTCTATAACATTTACCATGAACAAAAAATAGTTCTTCAATTTTATAATACAGCATATAATCACAAGTAAGGTATCCAAACACATTTTAATTATATCTTTATGCAGTACTTCACAAGAGATTTAGGTTGTTATATTGAATTACTTGGCATATTATGTTTTTTTTTCTGTGATATTGGGATCTATTTGTTTGAGAAACCTTATGGTTCAGCTGACAGTCAGACTAGCTTTAATTTCTGCCAGTTCAGTTACTGTACTTTCAGTCTTTTTCTGCAGCTAAATGTGTAGTAGTCTTTTTGGCAGATGATGTCAGAGTCTAAATGCCCATGAAGTCTCAGTTTGTTTACAAATTCAAATGGTCAAACAGTTTACAAAATAATGAGATACAGGAGATTTCTGATATTCTTTGTTTCTTATGCTTATATTCCATATCCTGGGTGTATATATGCAAATAATATAGTCAAGCATATTTGTTATGGTAGTTTTAACACTAGTTCTGTCTTGCAAGTTTTTTTTAATACACTTTTGGAATATAAATGAAATTTAATTTGAAACAGTTAATGGGTCCTACTGAAAGACCACATTTACAAATACTAGTATTTTTGTTATAGGGAGAGAAGGTGGAAAGGAAAGGCATGTTTGGGGGGGTTAATGAAGATGATGTTCCTGCTGATGCATGATACTTTTATCCCTGAGTAAAACTGTGGCCTTCTTTCCAAGAGGAAATACATTTTCTCCCTTCTATGTGACTTCTGAAGAAGAAGAAAAGTAACAGGGACAAATGAAGGAGCAAGAGCAAACCTAGTTATTAATTAAAAAAAATAGTTTGTACTACTACTTTATTGAACTGAATTAACTTCAGTTGATTACTGAAGTCCTGTGCAATAGCTAAAAATACTAGTTTGAAAACTGAGTTTGGTGATTTAGTTTCTCACCTGTTATCACCTGTGCTCTTGAGTTTCTTGACTGTTGTGGTTTTATGTAATGATAAAATTATGTTGTACTTTGTTTTTAAGAAGGTGAACAAAAGGCTTAGTTTGTTCTTATTAGCCAAGTCGTATATTCCTTTTTTTTAATGACATAATGATGGGGAGGGTAGTCTAGATTTAATGTCCACTAGAGTAGTGATATACAGTGTTTTTTGCTTCTAACTGCCAGAATGTTAAGAGCATCTCTATGAAAATAAATCACTTTGCAGCATGTGCTTCGAGGTGATTATTATTTGTACTGAAGGCAAACTTTGGTCTAGCATATAAGGCTTTATAAAATACCTCGAATAGCTTTAATGATACACAGTTAAACAAACAAGCAGTTCTCACACTGTCATCATCCCCTAGCAATTCTAACTTGTTTTACTACTAGTATCTTCTATTGCTAAACTGTTGGCATATTTTCTAAACTGATCTTTTTTCCCCTGATACTTTGTAGTTTCTTCTCTCACATTGCTGCATTTGTGATTTTTCCAATGTTACTGGAAGTGCTTTGTTTTATGTCTAGATTTGTACATAGATCCAAGGTAGCTAATTCCAGTGGTTAAACAAACTTGTGGATTGGATCAAGATGCTTCAATATAGGGAAATATACAAGGCATTTTTAGTCCTTCCCCTGCTACAGGCAGTCAAACTGCTCTTCAGTGTGCATTTCCATAGCTAAGACATTGTAGCTTACCAGAAACCACACAGTGGAATACCTTGCAAGGTACTATGTGTTTATATTTTTAACTGTCAGAGAGAAGAATCATCAGGGAATGGAAGATAGTGATGGGTACTTTAGTAAGTTTCATTGCAACACAGGCATTTCTACAGCAATATAGAAACATATGTGAATGAATATGATCGGTTTGCAGGAAGCATATGGTTGACTGCTTCTGCATTTCATCCAACTCTTCATGGAATTTGAGGTTCTACTTAGAAATGAATCTGTAACAGTAGCAACTTTGTGGTTTGAATAGTGTTCAGTAAGGCCCTTTGTACCTTAATATCAGTATAAAGATACTTCACAGTATTGTTTTACTTGTCCTTCTAGGATAAGATAACTTACATGTTAAATATTTAATAATGTAATGGAAAGAACCTGTAAAGATGTTAGAAATGAGCATGTTTCTTTACCACATAATACCTGAACATGATATTACTTCCTTTCATTTTCAGCCTGTCTCAAGCTCACCATTATGTTTCAAATTTTATTCTTGCATGAGAAAGATACTCACTTTGAATGAGAATAATTGTGTTGCTTGGACTTTGAAGCCAAAACACAAATTTATTTAATGATAAAGCAGAATGTTGGCTGGGGGAAAACATGGCAATTGTGACCTGATAAACTGAGCTAACAGGAGTGGTACTTTTTCCTTTAATCAGAGAAAAGGAAATCAGCCTTGGAAAGCAACTTAAAACCATTAATTTCAGTGCTTCTTGTCTCCAGTAATAATGCTTTGTGTACATGCCCGTCCTATGTTAAAGTGATTGGATGGAAACACTGTTTAACCAAAATACAACTAGTGATCTACTTCTCCTGGATCAGCTTCTAGTCATGACTGGAACATCTGATAACTAAATGATTTATATATGTTCTTTGAATAGCATTATAGTTTGAAGTCAGTCTTCCAGAATGACAGAATATAACCGGGGATTGAATTATAGTAGAATTTTTTTCAGACACTGGAAGATTTTGAAAAAGGATTGTGGTATCTAAAGATACTGCATGACATGATTTTTTGAAAACTACCTGGATGACCAACGTTGAGAGGCAGTGCCTACCTTCTTTGCACTCTGTAGCGTCTGTATGTGTTCAGACACCTGGAGGTATTTTAATCCTCTTTGTGGCTGGGAATTAGGTGCCCAGGTTCTAAGTATCTGATGTAGCTGTCTGGTTTTATGTATTTATATGAATCGGAGGAAAATATCTCTTGGATGCGTAGATCAACAGTGATGTTTTTCCCCCTGCTCAGTGATGTATTCAGTGGGCTTTAAGGGCTAGTATGGATTTTACCTAGAATGAATTTCAATGAACAGTTTTTTAGTATCTTTGAAACTTGCTATGGGTGTATATTTGTGTTCACTAGATGAGACACATGTAGAAATTGCAGGAGTGTGTATAGATTTTACTCATGCAGATAGATTAGGTATATATCTTATCAGTGTTTCTCTTTCAGACTGCAAATGGATACATCTTATTTTTTGAAATCCCATCAGCAAGAGACAAGTATCTTTATGAGCCAATGTATCCCAAGTAAGTATTTAAAACTTTCTTTGCATTCCCACAGTGTGGAAAAATATGACTAGCCAAGTCCCAAGCAGATTTTATGATTAAAAAATATTTCCTTCCAATGTATGTTTTAAACCTGGAGTATATGAAGCATCATTCCTATGAGTTAGAGTCAGTTCAGAGGAGAAGTTGGTCTAATTGGTTTGCTGTGTGCTGGTAAGATTCCTTAGGTGTATCTTATAAGCTCTCAAAATCCGAAATCGCAGGGCTAAAACTGTCTTATTTTTATAATTTGAGGGAGTCTGTTGAATTAATGATCTGTAATAAGCTTTAATAATTCCTTTTGAGTTGAATAAGTCTTGTTGTTTAGGAACTACTGAGGTGCCATTTTTTAATAGATTCTTCTCTGCCTCCCAACTTTGTAATAACTTACATATTTTTGAAAGAAATGGGGAATAAATTCTCAATATTTTGGCAAGAATATTTACAATTTTTAGTAAGTATATAAAAGTATTTTAGCTGCAGTGTGTTATGTTGTCATTATAATCTTATTTTCCTTGTGAATGACAGAATACATCTTATGTGTTAAAATATGACTATATATTGAATGTATTTGTGATTGACTCAGTGGACTTCTAATAGGATTTGGGAAAACTGGAAAATATTTAGGACAAATTAAAACCTTAGGGGGTGTGTTTAGATAGGAAGAATCTGTAGTCATTGATTGGGTCATATTTGTCCACAGGAATAAGAAAACACTCTTGATTTATTATTGGCTAGAAACTGCTTTTTAAATATGTCTCTATATATACCTTCCTCATGATAATGCTGGTCAACTTAAGTTTTTTTCATATTCATAAAACGCGCTAAAGTTGATCAGTGAGTGTCTCCACATCTGCGAGGAGTGTTGGATAACTGTGATATCATGTAAGAGAAAAACATTTTCATTTTTTAAACCATAACTGTTAAACCACGAACACTTTAAAAAAACCCAAATCTTCACAAGCATTTAAATTTAAAATCTCTATTCTTTTACAAGTGTTCATAGGAAGAAATGACTTAGCAGGTAGTAGAGGATTTCAGAGTGAATTCTTGCTTCATTAACTGGAAAATTTTGTGTTCCACTATAATGCATCTTTTGGTCTCTGAAATAGCCCTTAAAGCTCCATAATTAAATTGAATTAAGTGTTGCAACTTAGTTGTCTATTTTTCAAAAACTTAAGACTCATGTAGACAAGTTATATTACATTACTTGCCTTTTCTGAGACTTTAATAGCATTTTTGAAACTGACTTTTCATGTCTAACTTACTGTTGTAAGAAAAACAAGCAAGCAGACAACCTGTTGCTGCAACCTGTTGAAATAAATAAAGGGAAAGTGTATCTTCAGCTGCATATAATGCAAAAGACTAAACAATAGTTTGTAGTATATTCTTGTTCTACTTGTAAAGTTGTCTTTTAATTGGCTAAATCTGAAAATATATGGAAATATATATAAAATATACAGTAAGAGTAAAAAAGGTTTGCAAAGTTTGTTTTGATATGCCACATGTGAGGATTTGAAAATATCTATTAAGAAGTCAGTGACTAACCAGTCTAACTTTTATATGAAACATCAGTTATTGATTTGTGTTGTCAACCTAAAAGCATGTGTTTTATGAAAAAGACTTTTCTATTAGCTGTGTGTTGAATGGTTAGGATTTTGATACATTCCTATAGCCCAAAAGGGTATAGTGCTGATTCTGTGTGTGAATAAGACAAGGTGTTTGTCCCTAGAGTGTTTATGAAAGGTTGCTCACAGTCTCCTAAGACTAATGCTTGTGCTTAACTTTAAGAAGATGAATGATCTCACTGAATTTACTGGGATTACTATTCTGTCTATATTTAGCCCTCAGTCTTGAAAACTTACATAAATTTGCTACTGTTCTGGTTATAATAGATCAGAAGAAAGACACAAGCATTTGTGTGTCTTATACCTACTGTGATTAATGTCAAATTATGTATAAGCTATTACTATGGAATGGACTCTTTTTGGTGCAGAGACAGTGCACTGCCTGTAGGCAGTTTCACTAATTCACTTTGTGGATCAAATACTAGAAAAAGCAGGCAAAAAAAACCCACTCCCAAATGATCAGACAAACTAAACCGGAATCTCAGAACTGAAACTTTCAACTTTCTTCTGACATATGTTCATTTTCCAAAGACATTCTTTCACTGAAATGTTTGGATTTCATTTCTACTGGACAGAACAATAACAAATTAGTTTTGTTAACTATGAAGCCATTAAAACTCAGTTAAAGGCCTTGTATGTGACTTGCCTTGTACTTGAAAGGAGACATCTTACTGTTTTCTCTCGCTGTAACAGTGTGTTCTTGGCTCTTTCCTCTGCGTTGGTAGCAGTGATTGTGCAGCTGTGCCTTAAGTAAAGTCGGCTTACTGACCCAATGGGGAAACTAAACCTACCTATCTCCTTTCTTTACCCCCTCCCTGTCCACTCTCCTGGATTCCAGTAGCTTAGCTTGCAAGTTGGCATATAATAAAAGGCTGGTGTTAGGAAATGATGACCTTGAAGTAGAAATGAGTAGCAGCACTGGGAAGTTCAAAAATGTGGAGTGACTGCTCAGCGATACTTGTATGATAATTCTTGTATGATAGTTCATGATAAAGCAATTTCTTGCAACGTTTTAGGTCTCATGCAGATATCAATTACTACTTGTTGAGCTCTGTCTTATGTGATTATTTCCCTATGTTAGGCAAAGTGGGTGGGAAGGTAGTGATTTTTGCATACAGTATTAGTGGTGTGATAGAACAGCTGCTGGAAACAAGTCAGTAAAAACAGTGAAATGAACGGACAACAGATTCAAATGTAGGTCTCCACACTTTGCATATTTGAGGGAAAGGGTTTTTTTGTCCATCACTCTTCTCTTTGGACACCTCTACAACACACCAGATAGTTAAGAGATGACGTAGAATATATTTTTGGGAGGTTTTTTGTTTTGTGGTTTGTTTTTTTTTTTAGCTAGTGGGCATGCTTCTGTCAGTGCTCCTAAAAGTTCGGTCTTATTCTACTTTTTAAAATTATGAGTAGTTCTTAATGTTGATGAACTGTCCATATATGCTAACTTTTTGTAAGCAGAATGAAGCCTGTTCTCTAGCATCCTTTCTTTAAAAAATAATGGCTAGTTCTGACAGAAACATAAAATTTCAATGTGGTGACTACAAAAGTAAAGGAAAACTCTCTTAATACAGCTTCGACTTGAAGAGAATTCTTATGCAGTGCAGGTCAACATAATGAGGTGGTACTGGGAGTACACACCAGTAACGTCCTCAGATGCACCAAAATCCTGGTGCAAGATTTTCTAGTTTAGTCGGTATCCTGAAGTTGAACTTGCAGCTAGTTTTGATGCCATAGAAGTGAAAACACTGAGAAAGGTTTTGTAAATTCTCCTGTCAGCTTAGCTCTCATTTAAATGAAATAGTAATGAATATTTACTATTTTATTTAAATATTAATATGAAACAGTAAATATTAATTTATTGAATGTATTTTCACATTCATTAATATATGAATATGAAATATTAAATGTTAAATGAAATCTATTTTACCATAGGTGAAAATAGAACATCAGAAAAGCGGGTGATAGGACATACAGAACATCAGAAAAGTAGGTGATAGGACAGCTACTTTCTTGACTTTAGTTATTTTTGCAGTCTTCCAGATCCAGGACACTGGTAGCTGCAGTAAAGCTACAGCTTTATGTGGTGTTGATGTTTTTAAAATAATGACTTTAAAATTTGCTTGATGATGGTTCATTGTTGATTTGAAGAAAAGGACCAAAAAAAATTGCTGAAAATAATCACTCCTCATTCATCCATATGTGAGAGCGATGTTTGTGGAGAAAAAGTACAGTCCTTCCAGTTTTTAGTTGTTATTACACAGAGTTGTTGTTATATGTGGCTGTTGAGCAAGATGATCCAGAAGAGCTTGCCTGTATTTGATCTGTTAACAGAACTATTGTCGCGTATAGTTATTGTGTAAACTGTAATTACACTTCCAAATTTTTTTTGCTAGTACAGCTTGAACAAAATCCCTCAAGGTGTTAAAAAACAACAACAACAAAACAACAACCAAAAAAAAACCCAGAACAACCAAAACTGCAGTGGGAGTGACAAACACTTCTGCTGTTTATAACTCAATACGCATTGCAGTATGAGTTGGGTTTTTTGTTGTTGTTGTTTTTTGGTGGGTTTTTGTTTTTGTTTTGCTTTTGTTTTGTTTTTTTTTAGGGCCAAGTATCCCTTTTCTCTCCCAATCTAATCAACACAGGCTTAGTAGATCTAAAGCACGAGTTGAGGCTAAGGTCTCATCATGTTTAAATGCAAGAGTCTCTACTTCCCCTTATTTTTTAGTAGTGTGAAATAACCAGATTTTGGAAAGTAAGGTTGAGTGAACTTCCCCTGCCCCCTGATATTGTTTGTTTAAAACCAGACAGAATCAGAGTCTAGGAAAATTGATTTCCTGTTTAAAAATACCCATTTGGCATTACTTCCTCCTTTTCATATCAACCTATTGTAATGATCTTTATATTCTGAAATTCAGTGTTTTAATGGAAGTGCTGTAATTCAAGATAATCAATGTTTGCGACTGGAGCCCATAAAACCTTTTAAGTTTGTTCTATTGATATCTGAGGGCATAGCTCTTACAAAATTGAGAATATATTAAATACTTTAAGATGGTTGAGTGGGAAATTCTTTTTAAATGCTGGCTATTTTGTATCTTTAAAGGTTTGATCAGTTTAAAGTATACTTATGTAGATGTGGTAAGGATTAATAAGGAACTGACCTGTTCAACATTATGCACATTTTATATAAAATCTGTTATTGGATTAATGCGATAAGAACAAGTGTTCATAAGCACAACATCCTGTTGAATTCTGAGTATTTATATTTATAGATAAAAATTTGAAATTTTTGCTGGAGTCAATGGTAGTTTTTTGTCAAATTGTAACATTTTAGGAATGTTATCGATTGCAGTTGTTCTGTTGAAGGAAGGATTTCTGACTTTGTTGATATTTGGCTAGGAATTACTAGACTGTTCTTGGACTGAACAGACAGACATGCTTAACGAAAACCTAAAGTACCCTGGATAATTTGTTAGACTAAAACCAGGGAAAAAGCCATAATTGTGTGTGGTTTTGGAGTTTGTTTTTTGGTGTGGGTTTTCTTTTAGTTTATTTTTTGTTCTTGTTTTTTTTTTTGGAGGGGGGGGTTGTGGGGTTTTTTTTGTTGTTTGGGTTTTTTTGTTTGTTTGTTTTTGTTTGGTTTTTTTTTAAATTGAGCCAGAATAGTCTGGAGCTTCATTCCAGCTCTTAGAGACTTTGCTCCAGTTCAGAGCAGACTTGGAAGAGAATCAGTATTGGCTATTAGCCCACATTCTGAGGTACTTTCCTGCAGTGAGCACAAGTACAAAGTCCCGCTTCAATTAGTTCCGTCTGATTTTACCACCGTATTATGAAAGTCATTACAAGATTAAAACGAAGAAAACATATACATTGTAAGATAATAGAACTGTAAAATAAAATTAATCTCTATCTGTGATACACTTAAGAATAAATAGCAGTGCATACAAGCAAACTTGTAGCTTTGTAAGCTGTGGCAAGGTACGGTAATATTTTCTTGAGCTGCTAAAGGAATTTGTACAGGTATTCCTTTGTTCCACGGTGAAGAGAATGTGTAACACCATCACAATAGAGACTTCCCTGTACAGAACTGTTAGTTATTTCTGTTTACAGTTTTGGCAAGGAGGGTGACTTAAGACTTGTCACTTGAGTAGATAATGTGTGATGACTTAATGCTGAGGATATTTTGCCTTTAAAAAAGACAAAACCTAAAAAACTTTATATGACTAATAAACTAAATGTGATAATTGGAAATTTTTTTTTCCTCAGATTTTTCCATATCCTCAAGTGGAGCCTTGGGGTGGGAAGGAGTGGGGGGAAGCAATAAGAATGTTATGTAAAATAAGACTGTAGGTTTTTAAGTACCTGAAAATGCTTTAAAAATTGAAGATGTTTTCTAACCAATGAGGACCCGTGAACAAGTTATGTTTGTATCCTGGTTTACAGTGCAGTATTGTTGCATATAGGTCTGATTGCTCTATTCCTGTCCTGCTCTTTATGGCACTTTTCAAAGCTTTTTCCTTTTCTATAGCAAGATGATTTATAGGTGCCATAAATTACCTCATCAGTGGGGATTTTTTTGCTGATTCAGCAGACTTGAGATTATTGTGTATGGATATTTTGAACTTTAAACTCTGCAAAGGTAACTAATGAGGTGTACAGTTAATTAACTTACTAAATTTTTGTTCAGAATTAAGCTTTTGCTAAAATTTAACAGTGGGGTTTCCTCTGTAAGTTGATTTTGGCATTGGTTGGGAAATGTATTTTTAGAACTAGATTAGCTGTAGAATTTTTATTAACCATTATGGCACTTGCTGGGCCTTGATGTGATTCAGGAGGTTTAAAATGTCATCAAGAAATCTTTGCAACTGGAATAAAAATTTGGTAAACCATTTAGCTTTTTTACATGAATAGCTGATTAGTGTGCTAGCTAGTTATTTGTATTCTCAAACCACAGAAACCTGTTATTACTCAATTGGGTAGAAAAGGCTGCACTAAGAATTACGTTTCTAAACCCTTATTCATTCTTTATAGTTGTTTGCATGGACTCTCTTTAAATTTTTGTTTGTCCAGCTTTTGCTGATCTGTGTGCGTGTAGCTCTATCTGGAGTGAGGTTTTGCATGTAGATCATGCTGTATCATAGAACTGCTGTTCATGTAGTGGAGGATCCAAGTGCAGTACTGTGCTGCTAGAAAAATTAGCTGGCTGGTGTCCTGTTTCCTCCTTGAACCTCCCCACTCCCCAGGTAACAAACTCCAACGAAATTCTTCATCCCTCTTCAGGGGAGGCTAGATGATTATGTTTTTGCATGGTGCTACCTCTGTCTTGAATCTAGGATGCTTAAGGTTTGTTGGTGGGGGTTCTTTGCAGGGGCAGGGGGAGCGAGAAAGGTTTAAATACACATCTCCATTCTCTCATTGTTGCATCTTGCGTCATAGTTTCAATTTACAGTTTTTTCCTTCTAACAGAATCAAGGTATTACTACCAGAGCCAGTTATTCCCCTGTGAGAAGACTAAATGAATACAAAAACTTATGTCTTGATGCTAAGGATTTTAGCAATTCACTTATTTGTAGGCTCCTCTTTCATTTTGGGGAAGTCAGGTTAGAACTGAACAGCAGAAGGTTAACATGGGAAAGTTTAGAGAATTGGAGCCTGGAGAAAGAGGGCAAGCCCGTAAGGTGGACTTACATTTACCATTCCTTGTTCCTCGTATTTAAAAGGTGATTCATGAGATACAGTTACATAGGCTTTCAACATCTGCAAGACATTTTGTTACACCTTATAAGGTGCTCTGTTTTCTGTGAGCAAGCATACAGTGATGACATGCTAAATAGGAACAGAGAATTAACCTGGTGATTTAAAACATACGCCGTGATCTTCGATTCAAGATCTGACATTTCACCATAAAAGGTATTCTACCTTTTGAAAAAAACAGCCTGGTGTTCCTAATCTGTCCATGTTTGGGATTTTCATGGATTGCAGATGTAGTGGGAGATTTCTCTCAATTCTGAGTATTAAGAGATTTGATTCACAGATTTAGTTACGTTAGCAGATAATGTATAAGTAGAGGTGAAGTAATTATATTTGTTTCCACATGCAGCTGTTTGGTCACTGGAATGTGTCTGTTCCTCTCGGTTCTTGTGCAAAAGTGAGTTACTTAAAAGTTTGGCTACAATGGTAGCAGATGCTGATGTGGCAACCCAGACCAAACATTCTTTCCTGCTGCCGTCAGCAGCGTGCATTCTTCCCTTAAAGGTCAAAGTAACTTAACTAGTAAAGCTGACTCATGCAGATGTGGACTGTATGAATGCAGTGTGCTTTCGATGGTGGCCTCTTTTCACCTTTAAAGGTTTCTTTTTGAATCAATGAATTTGACATAGTCACAGGCAATTAATTAGAATACTGACATTTCGAAGTGTCACTCGTGATGATAGTGCCTCAATGGAAAAATATATACTCCACAGATGGTAACACATTTGCTAAAACTAGCTCATGAAGCTGAAAATATTAAAGTATTCTTGCAAAGTATTTCTATCAAAGGTGTTTAAAGAAAAAGAAGCCTGCCCACACAGAGACTTGAAATTTCTCTTCCAGCAAAAGCATGTTTTTCCGATTCTGACTTTATAGTTTGGGCTGTGCAGAAATATTGTGTTTATACTTGGTTACGTACCTCAGTCAGTTACAATAGGCACGCTATATGGTGTGTTATATGTACATAACAGGAACATTTAAGCATTATACAACCCTTTTCTCTCAGTTGTTTGCTTGCAAGAGTCAGTTGTACCATTAATTCTTGATAACCCAGAGTCATTTTGTCTTGCTTGGGAGTACATTATCTGGACTTGTATGTCTACATGGGTTGAAAGGCATGTCTCCAAACACTAGGGTTTTTTAAGTGTTTCTCCAGCCCAAAGGATGCTGCATTACAGATGGTGACACAGAAATTGGAAGAAGTTAATCCCGTATGATGTATTTTTTTTATGTGAGAAAACCCTGACTCTAAAAAATACTAGGCCAAATCAGGTGGATTTGGCTTCATAAACTTCAAGAAATGCAGTGTCATTTACTGTGTAAACAAGCTCACAATCCCACAATGCTAGTATTAACTAGTCACCTCTAAAAATTTTATTTCAGGCCTCCTGTCAGTCCATGATAGATAGCATCCGTGAAGGGCTATTCTTTCCTAAGTCAGCTATATTTCATAATTAATTTTCTTTTGAAATGCAAACCAAACATTCTAATAATGTATATATAAATTGCCATGTGTGGGTAGTAGAATAACCTTAGAGTAATTTTTCTCATTTTTTGCTATGGTCACCAAAACATGGTCACCATTGTTTTGTTCTGGAAAGATGTTACTATTTCCATGTACTAACTCCAGAATGTGAAAGGTTGCCTTGGTCTTACCTTAGCTGGTATATATCTTTGTCTTTGCTGCATAAGAAAAGGTGTAGTATCCATCAAAGAATAACAGATATAAATTTTGTGTTTTGCTATAAAATCGTAATGCAATTAAGGCACTTAGATCAACTGAGATAACCAAGGCAGGAAAGCGATTGAGGCATCCTTGTGGTGTCAAACTTATAGAAAATAGCAGCTGCTGTGGTTTCTGCCATGTCTTAGGCTAGTAGCCAGTTGCATTGGCTACTCTGATGTAAAATTTAAGTGTTGTTTTGTTAGTTGTTAGTCCAGGTAAAGAGTACGTAGATTTGAGTATGTATCTATTGTTTCTGACTAATTAATTTCTACTAAACTGTAACTTGTCTGCAGTGCCTGTTACATGCATAGTTTGCTTTATTTACTAGCATAATGCTCATGACATGGATGAACTGGATGACATATTACAATACTTAGGATTATACGTCAGTTTTCATTTTTTTAAAATGTTAGTGAAATGCATGACACATCTGATAACCCAGACAAATAAGGAATACTTTAATGATGCTCTGTTGAGTTTTAAAATAACTGCATTTCATGAGAGTGACATGTGAAATTTAAAATTAGGAAAATTAAAATTGAAAGCTTTCTACATTTAGAAATTGATATTGTGCAACAGTCTGTTTAAAGGAAGAGAATTGGTGCTCCGTCATCTCTTTTCTTAATAGATCTTAGGTTTGTTGTTAATTTGCTACAGGGAGATATGTTCTTATGAATTACTGTGATAGATATCTACCTGTTGGGTTATGCATGCTGAATTAATAGTGTAAACATTGATCTGGCAAAAGGAACTGAAGAAATATGAGCATTTTACAGTCTGTAATATCTGTAATGCATCTCAGCAAAGAATGAATTGGAGATATTTAAAAATTCAACACATATTTAATTAATAGAAACAGTTGAGTACCATCTGATTTGAATCAGAATTTGCATTAATATGTATAACTTGTTTTGGGATGATTAAGAGGGGCTACACAGGTGTTGTAATGTTCCTTTTCTGTCCGTTGCCTTCTTTTGCTTGCATACTCTTTATAGGCGTATAGGATCATATGACTGAACTTTTTACACTGAAATTATATCCTAGGTACCAAGTGCTGCTTGAGGCAGGTTGCACATGTGTGGCTAGTGTGTATATATATATAGGGGAAAAAAACCCCACGAGAATGTAAGTCAGTAACTCTTAGCTCTTTTGAGGGGCATATTGTTTCAATTGTAGAATTTCTCTTTTATTTTAGAGGAAGCCCACATCTGAAGGGAACCCCACATTATAAGGAAGAACAATGTGCTCCATCATTAAATATAGAAATGAAGAAAGTGCTGGACCTGCAAGCCTCTATCACAAGGTATGCTCAGTAATCAGGTTTTAAGAATTTTTCTGCATACAACAATTACTTGTTAAAAAGTGAAGGAGAAAATGGATGGAAAAAAACTTCTAGGAAGTTTTTAGACTTATTAATTGTAAGGACTAACAGTTACTAATAGTAAGTCTAAGGAGCTGAGAAAGTATATTGCTGTTTAATAATTCTTTCTTTCTGTGCTTGACTATACTGATACTTTTGGCAAATAGAAATATATAGCACATATGTTCAGTATGACATTATGTTACTTTAAATGTGTGTGTCCTTGGGCTTAAAGTGTGGATCAGAGATTTCACGGAGACAATAGGTACATATGCGCAAAACTTTATGTAGCATTTCAACATTTCTCCAGGTGCCTGCAGAGGGTCACTCTTCGTCCTGGAAAAACTTTTTGTTTACGTCTCCCTTTTTTTGTGGTGATTACCTTCTCTATAAATAAGCTTCGAACATCCTAAATAAGTGTGTGTGAAAAGTTGGCAAAACTATATAGTGTTGGAGTGAGGTGGAAAAGTAACAAAGTGCAGTTTGGGAAGAGGCCCCATAGGAGAAAATAGATGTTGGAAGAAATGCAGTATATACTAGAAAAAGCCTTCCTGGGAAGCTGCATGTTGGTATGTGCATGCAAGTAGATTAGCACTAGTTTTCAAAAATTTTGGAGATGTTTGGAGAAGGATTTAGGAGAAGTCAAATATCTACTTAAACCACAGGTTAGAAAGTGTTGTGGATTACTTACAGCCTAGACAATATTGGTGATTTTCTAGGATGGATGAATAATTGATCGTTGGCCATCATGTCTTATGTTTAGTCAAAAGTGTTAAAATTATTTTCAGCAGTTCATATACCAGTTAAACAATTACTCTTAGCAATACAGATGTCTTCATGAACTCTCATTCCTGGAGAAAAATAGAGACATATAATATACCATATTTTGTCAGGTTGGTACCTTTACTTTCTAGAGAACTTAAGCACTTAATTTGTAACTTACTTGGTGTAACTTCCCAACATACTTGCTTATAAGAGGCAGTAATATGGTGTTTGTTACATTGATGGATTTTTCTGTGACATTGATTTGAGGTGCAGTTTTTTAGAGAATGACATATACATTTCTTAGTTTGCAGTCCATGTTAGAGGATCTACTTGTTGCTACTGCTGATGGATTTCTCCATCTTGTTCACTGGGATGGTATGACCAATGGAAGGAAGGCCATCAACCTATGTACAGTTCCATTTTCTGTGGACCTGCAGTCTTCTCGAGGTAGGTTTTGTTTTGTTTTTTTTTTTTAATTGCTTATGGTAGTTAACTATTGTTGAAATACTACCTAATATAAAATATTATCTCTGGTCTCAAGTAGAGATGAGAAAAATGTGCCTTTTGTAGATGTGAACAAAACAGCCTGTTTAAATTAGTTTTTTCTGTGAAGTAATAAGTAAACAACTGAAAAATCTGTTGACCTGTGATATCACTGTTGACATATTTTTAAATTACTGGTATTTTCTCAGCAGGTTCATTTTTGGGCTTTGAAGATGTTTACATCAGAGATATGGAATACTGTGCCACGCTTGATGGTTTTGCTGTTGTTTTTAATGATGGCAGAATTGGTTTTATTACACCAATGTCAAGTAGATTTACTGCTGAGGTATACTTCCTTTAGTATTTCTAGCATGCACTCTACAATAAATGTGTGTTCCCCTGATCTCTGCATTTCAGTTACCTTTCTACTTTAAATTCTGTTCAGCTGCAAAGAAATTAAAATTCAGCAACTGCTTAAAAGATAACATAATAACAAGAATATATTTCATACCATAATTTAAACCGTGTTGTTTTAGGGCTAGTACTTCTCTATGGGAGAGCATGACTGATAGCAGATTTAATTTTTGTTTCTTGCTTCAAAATGTCATTATAGTTCTGAGGTGGTCTTACTGTCTCTGTGACAGGCTTCCTATTGCTAGTTATAAATAGGGTGATAAGAGGTGGTTTCTGCTACAGCAAAGTATCACACGTGCGATTTTTCTCAGCTGTAATCAATTCTAACTTTTCTCATAGTGACAAGCATACTTCAGAATTTTTTTTAAAGGAATCTTTTTCAAGTTAGGTGTTTTCTTACCTGTAATTCAGCCTACAAACCGTACTACATTTTGTCATTAGATATCTTTATTGTAATTACAGAACACCCAGAAGGATTTGTGTAGTCTGTCTCAAACTCCTTTACACACTTACAACATCTGCGATTTCAGCTGTTGCAGATAGGAATTTATTTTCTTGATTTATTTCATCCTTAGTACTATCTACTGATTTTTATGCTGTATCAGGGATATTCTTGCCTTATAGGTATTGACTTGTTTTGATTATTCAGAGCTCTGATAAACAGTTTCCTTACATACTGGCATCTTTCTGTAATTTTTATTAAGAACAATGAAACCAGTTTTACGTATACTGGATTTTGTTTATCTGAGCCGTGTCAGTTAATCTTGACATTTGCAATAGAAATTTCCTGAGGTGAAGGAAGTCAACTGGCAGATCTGTAGTATGGGGTACATGGGTAGCCCATGGGTAGAAGCTGACTGTCATGAATAAAAGCACTGTTTAACCAAAAATTCTGTTAATTCCTTTCTTTACAGCAGCTCCATGGTGTTTGGGCACAAGATGTGATTGATGGAACTTGTGTGGCAGTAAATAACAAATACAGGCTAATGGCATTTGGATGTGCCAAGTAAGTTTTGTAAGGCTGGTTTTATGTGGGGGAAATTATTTCATTATAAAGCTTAACTACTAGCTTCTTCTTACCAAGTTGTGTTGCAAGAGCTGTGAAGATGATCAGTCTTCCTAGAAATGGTATAATCTGCTCTCTCAGGAAGGTAAGAGGGAAGAAGAAAGAAATGATTGTGTCCTTGAACTGCAATTGAAATTGATGCTTGCTGTTCAGCTGTGGGAAAAAAAAAAAAACGTTGACTGTACAAGCAAGGATTGGAAAGTGTTGCTGTCCCAGTTAATCTCAAAGCAGGATTCTAAAGTCAGTTTTAAGTAGTTAATCCTAATAACAGTGGACAAGAATCAGTACTTTGCACTAGTCTGAGAAAATGCTCTGTGAAATGTTGATTTAATCAGGAAAAATGTTGCCTGTTCGAGTAACTGCATATTTATAAATTAATGTTGCATAAGTGCTTTTAGTTGTGATGTTTTGCTTACTGCCCCTTCAAGAACAGTTCCTGGTGTATAATACTGCTTTAACTGATCTAGAGTGCAGCTTTTAAAAAAAAAAAAGTTGTAGTTTATTTGTTTTTCTAGGTTATTTCAGAATACCTGGGTGGTTTAGTCTTCAACTGTCTTACTAAAAAATAGTATTCTTGGTTGTAATAATAATGCAGTGTGTTGGTGTTTGCCTCTGAAATGGGAATAGTTACTGTAATTCATTGATCTTGGTGTGCATTAGTACACTCCTGATAAAACTTTGGCACTGAGTAAATACTGACTTCTCTCTTGGATTGTCTTGCAGTTGTAAGCCATAAATATATGTGAATTATGTGTGTGTGTATTTTCAGAAAATGAAATAGTCTTAGCACGTTGGTTATTATAGGACTGGTATTTTCAGTCCTCCAACGCCTTCTGGAAAGTATCCTATAAATTTGTTTCATAAAGTTCTTTGAGCATTGAACAGTGTTTCTGTTCTAGATAAATGTAATATTGGTGAGGAAAAAAGCAACTTTTAATAACCTCTTGAACCTGATGAGAAATCCAAATGGTCTGTAGTCTAAAGCATATGTAACTTCTCTACAGCGGCTCTGTGCAGGTTTATACAATAGATACCACCACTGGCGCCATGCAGTTTTCTCATAAATTGGAGCTGACACCAAAACAATATCCTGGTGAGCTACTTTTATTGCTAGAATTTTCCAGCTGTTTTTAGGGTAATAAAGAATATTTTTATCCTTGGCTAGTTAACAACTATTTGTTGTTTGCATCATCACTGATGAGATTAGTATTTACTTTTGCATGTTTGTAGTAATTTACCCTTGCATATTTGTTCTTTTAGCTGCTTGCTTGTAACTGACTTTTGGATGTGTTTCATATGTGAGGGTGTGGTGTTGTTTGTGCTTTTTTTACTAAATCTGAATCTGAGTTAGCTGTTTACAGATCGTGCTGCTTCTGGTTGTTCCTTTTTAAATGCTGCAGATCTTAGTAGTTCCCACATGTAGTCTTGAGATTGCTTTTCTGTTACTCACCTGAGAAAATGAGAGATTATTGTCAAAACTGATAATGAATGTAATAGAGGTGTGAATTCACTTGAAACAACTGACATATAGGGTACAGAAAAAAAACTGAGTAATCCAGCACCCTGCCTGAACTGCAGTGAACAAAGGGTCAGTGGAATTTTTCGTGTAGTAGTGATGAGTATTGTGGGCTTGAGAGTGAAGAACATATGAAATGGGTAAATTTCATCCTCAACTGAAAATGTGTGTGCATATCAGGTTTAAATAAAAAAAAAAAAGCCTAAATCTGTAAATAACAGAGTTTCACAGTTGTGCTGAGTGCCAAAGGAAGAGGTTTCAAGGGTGACTATAAAATAATCTTTTGTCCTAAAAATCATTTAACCATAATTGCAGTTCTGTGGTTGTGTCATAACACAGT
Organism: Ardeotis arabs; assembly: GCA_011801015.1. Classification (NCBI taxonomy): domain Eukaryota; kingdom Metazoa; phylum Chordata; class Aves; order Otidiformes; family Otididae; genus Ardeotis; species Ardeotis arabs. The sequence goes on from JAAGAY010008470.1 coordinate 100,823, forward strand.
GTGTTTCTGGCCTGTTTACATGTATTCTTAGTTTCCTATGAAACCAAATACGTATTGGAAAGAAAACATGAATTCTTAGTTTGCTGCTTATTCATTCTGAGATGGTCACTTTGATGAATGCAGCAAACAAGTTAATTGAAAAATTAAATATTTATTTCCATGTATTTTTGTTTCTACTCTTAGGGTGAAAGCAGTTGAAGGACATTTGATGTTTTTCACATGGTATTTTATTGTCTGTTTTTAAACAGATATTTGGAATAAAACAGGACCTGTTAAACTAATCAGATGGTCACCTGATAGCTGTGTTGTGATGGTGACCTGGGAATGTGGAGGCTTGTCCTTATGGAGTGTTTTTGGCGCTCAGCTTATCTGTACTTTAGGAGGTGATTTTGCGTGAGTATCTTTAATTAAATTGTAAAAATATTTATTAGAAAATTTTGGTTTTCTAATTAAAAGCATTTCATTAGAAACTGATTCTCTGAATTAGCTTTTAAAAATATTTTTCCATTATTATTGCTTAAATATTGGAATAATAGAATACTATTCAGGAGAGTCATTTAACTATACATGAAAATGTATTATTTTCTTTTTGTAGTGGTCTTTTTGGCCATAAAAGCAAATTACCCTAAGGGCAGGCTTTAGCAGACAAATAGTAAAATTTCCTCAGTGCCAGTATATTTCTTCTGAAAATGTGCTTACATCTAGAAATCACAGTTCAAACAGTTTATGCGAGACATCTGACAATTGCATTGTCTTTTATGCAGTGTCATGGATCAAGTAGGCTTTATAGTTTGAGGTGAGGTTCAATATAGAATGATATAACAATGCAAAGATAATTTCTTATTTTGATGAAGTTACTTCCAAACTCAAATTTGTTCTGCTCTGTTTTTTAGGTATTACTCTGATGGTGCCAAAAAAGACCCTCTAAAGATCAGTTCTATGGTAAATATGAATGTAAAAATACTGTAATAGGATGTCTGTTATTTTTAAAAATTATTCTTAGTGAAATAGATTTTCAGAAAATCAAACTGGCTTTTTTTAGCTTTATGAGTTTTAAAAAGCCAAATGCCTTTACTACACTTCCGAACACCAATGTTGTATTGAAGGAAGAGGGAAAAGGGGACAGCTAATTTCCCTCCCACCATGTGTATGCCTGATCATGAAGTGTACATCAAATCATGGAATTGTATAGTTTGGGAAAGACCTTCAGGATCATAAAGTCCAACTGTTAACCTAACATTGTCAAGCCCACCACTAAACCATGTTCCTAAGCACCACATCTACACATCTTTTAAATACCTCCAGGGATGGGGACTCAATCACTTCCCTGGGCAGCCTGTCCCAATGCTTGATAACACTTTCAGTGAAAAACTGTTCCCTAATATCCAATCTAAACCTCCCCTGACGCAACTTGAGGCCATTTCCTCTTGTCCTGTTGCATGTTACCTGGGAGAACAGACCAACACTCACCTCACTGCAACCTCCTTTCAGGTAGTTGTAAAGAGTGATAAGGTCTCCTCTCAGCCTCCTTTTCCCCAGACTAAACTACCTCAGTTCCCTCAGCCACTCCTCCTGAGACTTGTGCTCCAGACTCCTCACCAGCTTCATGGCCCTTCTCTGGACATGCTCCAGTAACTCAGCGTCCTTCTTGTACTGAGGGGCCCAAAACTGAACACAGTATTTGAGGTACAGCCTTACCAGTGCCAAGTACAAGGGCACGATCACTTCCCTACTCCTGCTGGCCACACTGTCCCTGATACAAGCCAGAATGCTGCTGGCCTTCTTGGCCTCTGGGCACACTGCTGGCTCATCTTCAGCCAGCTGTAGACCAACACCCCGGGGTCCTTCTCTGCCAGACAGCTTTCCAGCCACTCTTCCCCAAGCCTGTAGCATTGCAGGGAGTTGTTGTGACACAAGTGCAGAACCCTGCACTCAGCCCTGTTGAACCTCATACAGCTGGCCTCAGCCCATCAATCCAGCCTGTCCAGATCCCTCTGCAGAGCCTTCCTACCATCAAGCAGGTTGACACTCTTGCCCAGTTTGGTGTTCTCTGCAAACTGACTGAGGGTGCACTTGATGCCGTCATCCAGATCATTGCTAAAGATATTAAACTGAACTGGCCCCAGTACTGAGCTCTGGGGAACGCAGCTGGTGACCAGCTGCTAAATGGATTTAAGTCCATTCATCACAACTCTTTAGGCTCAGCCATTCAGCTGTTTTTTTTACCCAGTGAAGACTACACCCATCCAAACCATGAGCAGCCAGCTTCTCCTGGAGAGTGCTGTGGGAAATGGTGTCAAAGGCTTCACTAAAGTCCAGGTAGACAACATCCACAGCCTTTCCCTCATCCGCTAAGTGAGTCACCTTGTCATAGAAGGAGATCAGGTTAGTCAAGCAGGACCTGCCTTTCCTAAACCTGTGCTGACTGGGCCTGATCACCTGGTTGTCCTGTATGTGTCACATGATGGCATTCAAGATGATCTGCACCATAACCTTCCCTGGCACCAAGGTCAGACTGACAGGCCTGTAGTTCTCTGGGTCCTCGTTCCAGGGCACGGGCATCACGTTTGCTAACCTGCAGTCAACTGGGACCTCCTTGTGTAGCCAAGACTGCTGATAAATGATGGAAAGTGGCTTGGTGAGCACTGCAGCCAGCTCTCTCAGTATGCTTGGGTGGGTCCCATCCAGCCCCAGAGACTTGTGTGAGTCTAAGTGGCATAGCAGGTCGCTAACCACCTCCCCTTGGATTTTGCAGGCTTCATTCTGCTCCCAGTCTTCCAGCTCAGGGAGCTGGGTACTTTGAGAACAATTGATCTTACTATTAAAGACTGAGGCAAAGAAGGCATTAAGTACCTCAGCCTTTTCCTTGTCCTTTGTCACTGTTTCCCCCTGCATCCAATAAAGGATGGAGATTCTCCTTATCCCTCCTTTTGTTGCTACTGTATTTACAGAAACTTTTTTTTAATTGTCTTTTACAGCAGTAGCCAGATTAAGTTCTCGTTAGGCTTTGGCCCTTCTAATATTTTCCCTACATAGCCTCACGACATCCTTGTAGTCCTCCTGAGTTGCCTGCCCCTTCTTCCAAAGGTCATAAACTCTCCTATTTTTTTCCTGAGTTCCAGACAAAGCTCTCTGTTCAGCCAGCCTGGTCTTCTTCCCCACTGACTCATCCTTTGGCACACAGGCAGGGCCTGCTCCTGTGCCTTTAAGATTTTCTTCTTGAAGAATGTCCAGCCTTCTCGGACTCCTTTGCCCTTCAGAACTGCTGCCCAAAGGAGTCTGTCAGCCAGGCTCCTAAACAGGCCAAAGTCTGCCCTCTGGAAGTCCAATGTAGCAGTTCTGCTGACCTTTCTCCTTACCTCTCCAAGAATCAAAAATCATAGAATCATTAAGATTGGTAAAGACCTCCAAGATCATCAAGTCCAACTGTCAACCTAACACCACCATGCCGACTAAACCGTGTCTTGAAGTGCCATGTCTACACGTTCTTTGAGCACCTCCAGGGATGGTGACTCCACCACTTCCTTGGGCAGCCTGTTCCAGTGCCCGACCGCTCTTTCAGTAGTGTTTCCTAATATCCAAGCTAAACCTCCCCTGCTGCAACTTAAGGCCATTTCCTCTTGTACTGTCACAAGTTATTTTGGAGAACAGACCAACACCCATCTCCCTGCAACCTCCTTTCAGGTAATTGTAGAGAGCAATGAGGTCTCCCCTCAGCTTTCTCTTCTCCAGACTAAACAATCCCAGTTCCCTCAGCTGCTCCTCATAAGACTTGTGCTCCAGACCTTTCACCAACTTCATTGCTCTTCTGTGGATGCACTCCAGCAACTCAATGTCCTTTTTGTACTGAGGGACCCAAAACTGCACAGTGTTTGAGGTGTGGCCTCACCAGTGCTGAGTATAGGGGCATGATTGCTTCCCTACTCATTTCATGCTTGCTGTGCCCAAGAGGGCCTCCAATCATCACATCACCCACAAGTCTGTCTTTGTTCGCAAACGCAGGCCCAGTGGGGCACCTCCCCCGTTTGGCTCCCTCACCAGCTGTATCGGGCGGTTACTGTCCACGCACTCCAGGAACATCCTGGACTGTTTCCCCTCTGCTGTCTTGTATTTCTAGCAGACATCTGGTAAGTTGAAGTCCCCCACGAGAACAAGGGCTAGCAGTTGTGAGACTTCTCCCAGCTTCTTATAGAATATTTCATCTGCCTCTTCATCCTGGTTGGATGGTCTATAACAGACTCCCACCATATCTGCCCTGTTGGCCTTCCTCCCGATTCTTACCCATAAATATTTAACTCTGTCATCACCATGCAATTGGAAGGACAGAGGAGAACCCTGCTTGTACTCCTGATCCCTTAACCAGTCATCCCAAATCTCCCTTGATTGCCCTCAGACCTCCTGTTGCAACTTCATTGCTGCCTCCCTGAAAAATGAATAATGAATAATAATCTGAGGGCTGTACCAGGGTAGGAAACTTTCTCTTGACACCTTTAACCCAGGCCCCAGGGAGGCAGCAGATTTCTGGAAGATGTTGGTCTGGTCTGCATGTTGGGCCTTCTATTCTCTTTAGAAGGGAGTCTCCTATGATAATGATGTTTGTTTTTTTCTTAGGGAAGCAATTTTGGTGCAGAGTGGAGGCTGACTTAACACAAACACTTGAGAACGAACACTTTTGTTTTTCCTTAATCTCTTTTTTCTTTCTTTATAAATCTGGTGCTGTATTTCAGAGTACAATGAAACACAAACCAACAATAATTGTAAACTTAGTTATTTGCCTAAAATTACTAGTGTACCTTTGGCTGTTGAAGTAGCTTAACTGAGACTGTGAACTCAGGATAAACTTAACTGATGCTGTTTTAACACAAACTGATTAACATGAAGTCTTGCAATTTCTGTCAAATCAGTAGATGTTGATAAATATAAAACATAATCTTCAAGGCCTCTTTTACAAACTGTGATGAATTTCGTGCAGTACTTCTAAAACATTTGATTTTATTTATGTATGGCCTAGTTGCTGTGAAGATTGACAATTCTAAAAATGCATCCTGAGGAGATTTACATATTTGCAAGGACAGTACAATGTACCTTTTAAAAAAAAAAAAAAACCCCAAAGATTAAATTCAGTGGTCTCAGAATTTCAGTAACAACAGCCAGTGTACTTTTAGGGATCGGGATTTTTTCATACCTGATTCTGCTTGTGGTTTTTTTGTTAGTTGCTTTAAGCTGCAAACTAAACAGACTTCATTACTTATCTGGATGTCTTGCATAGTTATTTTTAATTTAATCAACATTTTTGACATAAAAAAGAAAATAATTTAAGTGAGATTCTTACTATTGTGGATTTTACTTCTATGGGTTACTTATGGTTCCTAAGATGATATATTTTAGAATACCAAGCTGTGTGGTTTTTTACCAGGCTCATGTCTATCATAAGACCAATTACAGTAAGCTTCTTTAATTCTTATTTTCTGAGAACATATAGTGTTGGTTTGGGGCTTTTATTATTACTATGCTTTTACATTCAGACCTGGGGATCAGAAGGCTATCATCTGTGGGTTATTGATGAGAATGCTTCTTCAAACATGAAGCCTGAAAGAGATGCAAATAATGAAGCTCGCCAGTTTGGTATTCTGCAGTTTCATTTCATCAAGAGTGCACTCACTGTTAATCCTTGTATGGTAAGTTTTTTGTTGATAAATATATCATTATTTTAGAGCATATTTAGAGTTTTCAGGTGACCTCTGAGTTATTCTCTTATCAGGTTTTAAGTCTGTTTTGCAGCCGTCAGATTGGTATTCCTTTTTATCACAGAGCTTTTAAAATGGTACTTTGAAAATACTGCTATGCAGTACTGTAACATAAAACCTACTAGTACACAGTGATACAAAAACTGAGAACTGCCTTAATGCTTATTTTTCATATTGTTTACCTATAACTTGTTACTATATTGATCAGGTATTTTTCTTTGTTTTTTGTACATAGAATTCAAAGTTGCTTTTGTTTTTTTTTGTTGTTTTGTTTTTAATGTAGAGTAACCAGGAACAAGTCCTTCTTCAAGGAGAAGATCGCTTGTATTTGAACTGTGGAGATGCAACGCAGGCTCAGAGTCCCAGAAATACTTCAGCACACTCTGAACACAAGCCTACGAGGGAAAGAGGCTCATTTTCAGATGGCGGTTTAGATTCTCAGGGTTTAAGCACTTTACTAGGACACAGGCATTGGCATGTTGTACAGGTAGTTGTTGCTGGTTGCCCGTATGTGCTCTGTGCTTGTGAGAGTTTATAGGACTGATCTCATCACTCTCTGCCATACCCTTTTTCTCTGGTATGAGATCACTGCCTTTTTATTGCCGCTTGGGTTTCCTCTAGTACAGCTTTTTCTTATTGACAAACGGTAAAGGAATGTTGGCCATTTCAGCCTTGTGGCTATGAGTTTGCATCCTAGACAACAAAAAAATCTAAATGTCTTTTTTACTTCAGGAGGAAATAGTTACATTGCTTTCCTATGCTTTGAAAGGGACAATAAGTGCCACATGCAAGATATCCCTTAGGGATTTGTTCTGTTATTTATGGAAATTGCTTTAAGCGTACTCAACTGATGAATGCAGTCTTTGGACTGTATTTTCAGGCAATCTTAGATGGCAGGCATCTATTTAAGCATGTAATTAGAACTTCACATATCAAGCTTGCAAAGAAGAAATTATTTCCACTGGTAGCAATGGTACAGAATCTATTTTCTCTCTAATACATAGGAAAAATTAAATAACTTTTAATCTGTAATTCTACTGTGTGTTCTTCCACACCTGAATTGGTAGATATTTTTCTAAATAAAAGTTTTTCAAAGGTTCCCAAGATTCTGTTTTTCACATAGTACGTGAATTATTAACAGCATTTGACTCTAGGCATATATGTCAGGTTCTGCGTACTGTTGAATTTCCACTTTAGCTGGCCAGGTAGCTCTTCTGTCTTCTGAAACTGCTATAGGAGTGGGACCTCCTCATTCTGTGTAGGAGTACAACTAACAGAGTTGGAATTACTGTGGGGAGCAACATACCCATGAGAACAGCCAGTGACTGGGTAGTGAGGGCACTTACTGCCTTGTATCTGATCAAGGGCTGGAGTTTTAACCTGGATTGTATCATCCATTGTGACATAAAGAAACCAGGATCAAGATTTAATTTTACATATCCCAGTCTAGGGCTCTCATAACAAGGCTTTCGGATGTGCTGGTGTGTATTTCTCATGGGGTTAGAGATTTCATCCCAACACTGAAAGTCCCTCTTGATTGTTGTGTTTATCAAAAGGGGTGGATAATGTCCTGGTTCTGGCTAGGGTAGAGTTAATATTCACCTGAGCTGGGTGGAGAACTGAAGCTGGTAGCCCCTATGGCTGGGATAATTAACTAATTAGCTAACAGCTGGGGTTAATTTACCCAAATTAGCCAAAGGGCTGTTCCATCCCATCTGACATCATGCTCAGTATATAAGTGAGGAGGGTGCTGAAGGGAGTCTCCTGTTACTTGGAAGAAACTAGGTGTGGAGGTTTGTTGTAAGGCATTATACTGTATTTGTATTCCATCACTGTTTTGTTTTCTTCTGTTATTGCTGTTAAATTTACTTTTTGTTCAGTCTCAACCCACGTGGTTTTTTTCCTGGTTTTTTTTTTTTTGTTTGTTTACCAATTCTCCCCCTATTCTCCTGGAGGGTGGGGGGAGTGGGAGAGAGACTGCGTAGTCTGGTCCCGATCGGGGGCTGAACTACGACAGTTCCCATGAAAGGTTCTTGTGGAGAAGTACCTAGGGGGAGAGAAGAGCAAATTGTGACTATTAATCTGTAATACAGTATTAGCTGTTGTATGTTGTTAATGCATTTCCGTATTTCTTGTATTAAAAACAGGCTCCATTTAGGCTTCGGTAATTTTCGGGGGGGTAGGTGGGGGAAAATAATTGTATTTTAAAAAGAAATTCCAACATTAAAGACCTTTAAGCCCATGTTTTGAAAAAACGTGGACATTGTACACATACCTTTAGAACATTGTAATTAAGCACTGCTTTAATGATGCTACATGTAGTTATGTTGTTTTGGTTTTTCTCTTTTTTTTAGATTCATAGTACGTATCTAGAGAGCAATTGGCCTATAAGGGTGAGTTATTTTAAGAACATGTTCTTGCTTCTTTTGAAAGTATTAGGTTTTTATAACTGTGCCTTAGAGTTGGATGAGCTCTGGAAGATGAAATAGTTGTTTTAAATTAACAGAAAGAAGAATATGTGTTGCATAGTACATTAGAAAGTAGAAAACATTAAGATACTTTTATAAGCTTGACATTATATTGCCTTGTAGTGATGTATTTGAACAGGATATATCGTTTAAATAAGTTCCCTCCTGAAGTTCTGGGTGTTTTCATCTTTGAACAGTTCTCAGCTATTGACAAGCTTGGACAGAACGTAGCTGTTGTTGGCAAGTTTGGTTTTGCACATTATTCTTTACTGACCAAAAAATGGAAGCTGTTTGGAAACATTACCCAGGTGAGAGGTTATGGTACTCTATTCAGGTATGCTGTGGAGGTTGTATTTGTTGCAATGTGACTCTTGGAGAAAATTTAAAAATACCTTTTCCAGATAAACAACCTGTAGACACACTTGAGATTAGAGATTCTGGTTTTGCCTGTGTTTTTCATAAAATGTCTGAAACACTTATCTTATGTCTGGTTATTAAAAGATTTCCAAATCTAAGTGTGTATAGTTGGACACTTACTCCCATATGTCTTATCTGAGAGTTTGTGTGAGATGTAGCTTGTAAATTCTGGCTAGAAGCAGAAAGCTAATTTGAAAGAGTTTAGGGATGCTAGTAGCATAAGGAACTGTGGAGCTGTGTTTTGTACGATGATATTTATCCTTCATGTATTATTCTTCAGTACTTTGGTTTTTTTAAACAACAAAAACTTCATATACATAGATTTATATTGCCACTATCAGTAGAGTTTGCAGAGATCATGTATAGCTTTCAGAAATTACCCACAGAATGTACATATGTGTTTGTATAAGTATATAAACATACATACATAAATGTCATTTGCTTGCTTTTTTCAGGAGCAAAATATGATGGTAACAGGTGGATTAGCGTGGTGGAATGACTTCATTGTTCTTGCATGTTATAATTTAAATGATCATCAGGAAGAGGTGAGGTATTTTTCCTTGAAGTAAATAAATCATGTTTAGAGTATCTGATCTGTTCCACATTAGTACTATAAATATGAAAATGTTGATACCTAGGTGGCTTTTGGTCATGTTCAGAAATACTTTATTAATATGCAAGTAGTTCTTTGCAGAAAAGGAAAAGTTTTTTTTTTTTATTGCTATTAAAAACTATTTTCAGCTGGCTACCATGAGTCTACTCATTGTTTTGAAAACTGCGACATTTTTGCATGTTAGCATGAAACCTGTTTTGATGTATCTAGTTTTACAGTATTTTGGGACACTTTTGTAAGCTCTTAAATTAAATTGGCAGCAGAGCTTTACTTAACTCTTTCTTCTTAAAACTAATATATAAAACTCCTTCCTTATGTTTGTTGGTCTGTACTTCACATTTGGCTGTATTTTTCTTTAATCATTTCGGATGCGGTAATATAATGCAATGGATAAAACATTTGATGAAACAAAAACCCAGTCTTACTAGAAACCCTTGACAGCCGTTCCACACAAAAGAAAATACGTGAACGTGGAATTACTATTGGTTTGTTGGTAAACAGAACCTGTATTCAGACTAATCCTGTTTCTTGTAGCTGAGAATCTACCTACGAACGTCTAATCTTGACAATGCATTTGCACACATCACCAAAGTGCAAGCAGACACGTTACTACTGAGTGTCTTCCGGGACATTGTAATATTGTTCAGAGCAGATTGTTCCATTTGCCTTTACAGTATTGAGAGAAGGCCGGAAGGGTAAGTATCAATATTTAAATGCTTTTGCAGTAATGTACTTGTAAATCTGTTCTCAGTCTGAGTAAATTCTTACAGTAACAGAAAGTTGTTGTTTGCGAACTTGTGGAGTGAGATTTCAAATACAGAGGGGTAAGTGTTATCTGCATACACAAGTGATGGTTATGAGTGTTGTCACTTGCATACATGCAGATACCCCCATTAGGTGTGGAGGCAGTGACTGAGATATGTATGTTTCCAGCTGTCTGTACAAACATGTTGTAGCTGATGAGAACCTGAAAACTGAATATTGGAATATTCTTAATAAAAATGTTTCTAACATTAGAAGTAGGAATTGGTGAGGGTGGCAGTGGAGTAGCAAAGGTGAAGAGAGAAAAGGTTTGGTCTGTGGTGTGGTTGTGGGGAGCTATTTTGGTGCAAAAGAAGTAGCAATGTAAGAGCTAGATTCTTTCAGACACTTAAGATTAGTGGACCTAAGAAGGAAATGAAG
>JAAGAY010008471.1:0-19796 GCA_011801015.1 Ardeotis arabs
ACCATCTCATGGGGATATCACACATACCAATTGTTTTCAACCCAGAGTCTTACATTAAAAATATCTCTGCATCCTGGAAATCTGTTCATACAGTTTTTCCAAACAGATTTATGTGTTGTCACGGGGCAAAAGATTAAGTCCTTCAAAAAGGAAAAAAAACCAAAGAATAATAATTAAAGGCTGTGAAATATTGAGATACTAGGCAGAAGGAAATGGCAAACTAAAAGCCTGCAAAGCACCAAGAGAGCATGACATCCCTCCAGTTCTGCCAAAACCAGTAAACAGGCAAAGAAACTTCAAGATGAAGCCTATGGGGAGAGAAAGAGAAAAAAAAAAAAACAAAAAAAACCCCACACCAACAAAACCCAACCAAACCAAACAAAAATAAAACCAAAACAAAAAACCACACACACCACCAAAACACACACCAAACAAAAACAAACAAACAAACAAAAAAAACCCCACCACTGACAAAACAGTAGAGAGATCCTCTTCACCTACTTGGAAAATAACAACAGGGACAGACCGTGTTCTTCAGTCTACTTCAGCTTTAAGCGTCTTGGTGGCTTTGCATTTGAGGTGCCACCCACAGTGCTTGACCAAATGCTTTTCAACAAGGAAAGCAAAGACATGACTATCTAAACAATGACTGCTTGCCAGGGGTTGGGAAAGAGGCCAAGCAGATTTCATGGAGTTCTGACACAAGTCCCCAGGATCTTTCCTGGATCTCTGCAGTCAGGGCTATCCAGCTGTTCAGTTCTTCAGGTGAAAAAGCAGCAAGTTGAACCTGCCAATCTAATGAAACCCTGGCTTTTTACAGAAGTCCATCTGTCTCAACTCTCTGGCTCAAAAGACAAGAAAATAGAAGAATTTAAAATATAAAGAATTAATGCCAACATGACTCCAGTAAGTACGTTAATCTAGTTGCTCTCAAATCTATTTGAAACGTAAGGAGATGTATTTGAAATCAAATACACGTGAAGTGACATGCAGTTACAGTAAGAGACTTGCAAGCACTGAGTTGTAACTAAGCTTATCAGCCCAGCTGTTAACATTAGAAGTAAAAGGGGTTTTTTTATTTCAGAAGTTGTTTGGGGGTGGGTTTTTTCTGGTTTGGGGGTTTTTATTAATTGGTTTGGGGGGATTTTTTTGGTGTGGTTTTTGTTTTTTTTTTTTACAGTATTTATTTCTTCCCACAGAATAGCTGCTCACTTTGATGGGCTTCATTTCCACAGCCATTACAAAACGTTCAGCTAAGCTTTAAATTGCAGCCACATCTCTGCTTTCTTTGTGAATACAGCACATAATACTGCAAAATTTAGTTGGAATGATGATACGCTTGTACTGTCACTGACTGCCCAGACTGAATAGCAACTAAGCAAGATTACCACCTTTATTTTTATAGAAAGGGTCTCACCGGGAGCGCACTGCCTAGAATTGCTCATTTTCTGCTGTTTTTATCAAGTTACTTAAAATCTGTGAGAAAGGTTGGACGGGGCTCTGAGCAACCTGATTTGGTTGGAGATGTCCCTGCTCCTTGCAGGGAGGTTGGACTGGACAATCTTTGAAGGTCCCTTCTAATCCAAACCATTCTATGATTCTAAACTAAGCTCAAGAGATGCATCACTTGCTTTTGGTTTTTGTTACAGCAGAAGTGTAATACTTTTTTTTTTTAAACAGTGGGAATTCAGAATGAATTGGTAATAGTACCAGCATAAAGCTCAGTTAATTCTTTGTACATCATATAGAAATTCAAATAGTTCAGAGTATTTCCTTTCCCAAATAAATGCATTCTGTTCAGTAACGAATAAAATATTTTCACATCATAAGTCTCTAAAGTTCTTATTTCCAAGATATAACTTGAATACAAAACACTTAACTAACAATCAGCTAAAAAAAAACAAATAGCATTTTTTAATGATCCCTTAAATTTTCTCACCATAAAAAAAAAAATCAAACCACCTTCCTGTTCAGTCATTATTTAGCTATAATTCTAAACAAACAATAGGTGCTGCTTCTGTAAATACTGTTCCATTTCTAATAAGTTATGCAAAACATTACACATATCACTCAACAATCCATCCTTAATGTGTCTGAAGGGATCTTTACAATCCCTACTGAATAATTCATGTTTTCATTTTGCCATTCTCTTACAGCATAGAAGCAGCAACTTTAATTCAATCATGCCTCTAACTCTGAGATCTGAACATCACCAAAGAATGGTCAAAAAGCTCAAGGAGAAATTTCTTTACGAACCAAATCTGCTTCCCAAATGGAAGAACTAAATAGTCCTAAATACATCTGAAAAACAAACCAACATCTGAAGAGACTGGCCATATGCTGAACTGTCACTCTCCCATACCGAGTGATGAATTCAGATGCTAGTGTAGCTGGCTGCTTACTACAATACTGTTCATGTCACTCACATATGTTGCTTTGGCAGTTATTACAGCTTTTTGTAAACTAACAGCACATTAGATTTGAGAACAAATTACAGACCAGCTAAAAGCACTGCATTCTTGACTGATTTCCATAGAACTGGAAGAAACACTACAAAAGACTGAAAAGATATGAAGGGTAATTTCTGTACCTTGGCAATCTGTGTGATGGAAAGCATGAGAAAAATCAAGACAGCTCGACAAGAGTCCAGTAATCAGTATTTTCTATAATCTGTGTGTAATACTGTAATGCCTATGGTATTGCACAGAGGATGTACAAAGCACCCACAGCACTTTAGGGAACACGTAATATGAGTTTAACTAGCTAGTTAGTACAAACATCTCGCCAAGGTGAGCAACTGGAGCTTTTCTCCATACTTGGCATATAAGCAAAGGAATCCAGTAATTAAAGAATTATGACAATGGCTTAATAAAAGATTATAACAAGAGGCTGTATGGTAAAAATATATAAAGAAGTAATGAAATGCTTATTGTAGATCCCTGTATCCCTCGACACGATTCTAGTTACTGAAGAATTGTGCCTCAAGATCAAGCAAGTCAATCCTTGGAGCATTGGTGTCAGAGTAACAAATTGTCACCATGTGTCTGTAGTGGCCAAAAAGATAATACCTTACTGCTTAGTTCTTCACCACATTTCTTACACTCTACGGGAACGTCAGTCTCCATATTCCTCAGAATTCGCATCAGAAAATAATGTGTTATTTGGACAATTGCTCTTGAACTTCATAATCAAGTTCCCAGCATTATCACATTCTGACATCTATAAAATCTTTTCTGACAAATCAGAAGTTGAGGGATTTGAGTTGTAGAATTTCAGTGAGGAGTCAGAGGAGGAATGGAATATATCTGTGCTTTCCATAAACAGGACAGTACTTGTAAGGTACAAGGAGTCCTCTGAATGATGTCATTTTTAATAGGCTCTTGTTGCTCTTGATTCATTTTCTCATCCATTTACTTTTAGCCTACATTGAAGTTTCTGTAAATGACCCCAACACTCTTTTCTTTCCACAGCTGCTCGTGCGTCTTATCCAATCTACAAGGAGAGCTTCACTGATGTACAGCATCCTGGCCTCCATGGAAATACTTGGCAGCAGATGGCTAAGGGAAAGTACCACAGTACAAGTTTATGTCCATGAGTATTCTGTTGAGTGGTGCTCTAATACGTGTGCGTGCACGTGTCTGAATTAAATGTTTCGATGTGCATATAGATATTCACACAGTTGTGTATGCTATTTTGTGCAATACTGGTTTTGGATTGATACTTATGAGAGGCTCCTATAAGTCTAGAATAATAACCATCAGTGAAGATGCCAGGCTACATTTTCAGGTAGCGTAAACAACATTTTTGACAAAAGAAATTTAATCACTTTCCAACTTTAGGGAATTTGGCTCCAGGTTAGGCACCACAAGCAAGGTCTACCCTGTCCCTTTGCTCCATGATGAGAAGGGATTAGAAATACCAGACGTTTCCCATTACCTGGAACAGTTGCTACAGCTCCTATATGTGTCAGCCACTACCAGTTAAACTGGAATACCAGTGACAAAAACCAACAGAAGATCCCAGGACGCGTTTGGGGATCTACCTAACTTCCATAGGTTCTTCAACAAAACCTGCCTTGGCAATACATCAGGCAGTCAATACAAGAGACCTTTTAGGAGACAGAATTACTTTGTCTAATGAGTTGCCAGAGAATCACAGGATGCCAACAGCAGCAGAACAGGCATTATTACAGGGCGATCAGCAGTGGGATGACTAGGAAGTGCTAGCTAATGACACGCAAACAGATATAAATACTTGCAGCAATACTAGGAGTCCAGCTCAGTCTCTCACACTGAGGCAGAAACTTATTTTCTGCATTCTCCAAGACACTGAGCTGAACTCTGACTCCATCCAATAGTTCTCATGAGGGAGAAAAAGGATGTAACACTAAGGGTTGTTTTATAGCTTGAACAAAACAATACACATAGCCACACTTAAAAGCTTTGCCAACCCAATAATAAGACAACAAATTTGATAACAGAGTTCCGAAGCTTCACCTTTTTAAGACAAGATAAGAAAAATACTCATCACTTTCAATAGTGATTAAACAAAATATTTATATGTATTGTTGGTAGAACTCCTGAATTTTTAAGGTAGAGTTTTAGATAATTTATTTATTTATTCCTTCTGCATTTCAGACATAATAAAAGCCAATAGACTAACCTTGCTGGGAGATGCTTCAATGTTCCCAAGAGTGCCTTTTCTCAGGGACGCACCTGCCAGTCACATACCCCCTCTCACACACCACATCCTTTGTGCTGAAATCACACCAGAGCCTCAGGGGCTCCATTTAGTCCTGTCACACACTGACAAGTTAACCAAAACACAGAAAACAGGCATAGATGTATTAGCAATTCTTTCTGAAAAATTTACATATTCTACAGGATATTTGGGTTTTTTCTATAAATTGGTAGCAGCGCCTTCATCTGATGTATGAATCCTGTGGAGCTCTTTATCACTCAGAACTGGTATGTCCTAGATGTTTAAAAGCTGTACCTAGTCCCATTTCAACACTGGCTTTTGCCACATTTTAATGTCTTGCCATTTAGTAGCTAGCACCCAGCAGAGGGGATACAAATGCCATTACTGGTACCTAATTGATATTCTTTAGCTCAATTGCGGAACTATGTTTTGAATAAAGGGCTCGATTCCCACAGGGAACAACCTCCTTTCATGACTGTCCAACACTTGGACTAAAGGAGAATTCTCACAAGTGGTAAGTACGGGCAACATTCATATTTCTATTTCTGGATTCCCACTTTTTAGAGGATAAAGGCATTGCTTCATATTTCATTTATGCATCATGTGCAACATCTGAAGTCTTATATACATTTCCACATACAGTCCTTTCCTATTCCCATTTTAGAATTGCCTCTTATTCAGAGCATTCTTCTGGAACAAATACACTTAAAGACTATGTAGAAACAGCAGAGAACGTTCTGGTTTTTGAGTCGTTCCACTCCAGGTGTGCAGTCACCTCCCAGCTGCGCTAATATGCTTGTACAGCATGTGTCCGCCTCGGTTACCTGTGCCGTGTGCTGCTGCACTCACACCACTTTTGGCAGAGGGCTGCAGCACACAAGCTGATCAATGCTGGCTTCGACCCAGCCATCTACCAAAGCAGTGAAGACCTCAGCTTGTCTGCATTGCTCAAAGGAGCAACGCCAGCTCCAGCACCAAGAGAGTGTACGTTGTAGTCGTCTACCAGACAGAAGTCACGTACTTGCTCAGTTCTCAGGGTTCTCTCAGTAACAGAAAAGCCCCTCCTGTGATTATGCTGTTTCACAGAGGTAGACACACCCCCACAGTGCAGCTGCGCACAACTTTAAAACGGGACTCCTGCAAGATCACAATCACTCTCAGTGTATCCCTGTATCCACACCTCACCTTAAGAAAGGGTTAACCCCACAGTGCTGGAAAGGCACATACTGCAGCCTCCACCGGCTGGAATCCGAGACAAGACAGGCAGCATTCCAAAGGCTAGTTTCAAAGTATTGCCACACATATACAAGTCTGCAACTACTGCCCCAACAGCAGAATGCAGAGTATTTTCACTCAACCAGCACTGTTGCTAGAGATACATTTCAAAGTTATGAAGATGAGTCACCCATTTTCTGAATTCTCTCTAGATAACTGCATGCTAACCAATGACAGATACCCTCAATCATTTCTTCTATGCCTCTTTGGTTCCTCCATACATACAGAGGAGAACAGAAGTCAGAGCCTGAATTCCAAGTCTTTGAAATGACTTCATTTATTTCTCTCCAGTGCAAGTCACACTTTTCACCTCATCCCAGCAAGGACCTAATGAGAATTTGGTTTGTTCAGGTCACGCATTCAGGAAAAATAACGTTTCAGCAGTGGTCACGTGGGAGACCACCCAAACTATTTGAAGTCCCAGTATTGACACGCATATACTAGCCAGTACTTACAGTTGTTGATGTCTATCTTCTAACTTACACTGTAGTAAGACTTTTTTAAACATGATTAGTATTTTAAGGCTACTAGTGAAATGGCATTATCATCTTAATTAGCACTTTACTAACAAAAAGAATTTTCTCTTAAATATTACAAAGACAAATAGTAAGTTCTCTCCCACTATCACTATAATAATACATGCATATAATACTCCTTATTTAACATACTACCAGATTGCATTTCTAGTATGTTATATGGTTTAAGTTGTCTGGGTTGGTTTGTTTTAAGCTCTGGGCCTTTTTCTTTCCTCATTTTAATTCATTACAGCTCCAGTATGTTAACAACAATAAAACAGACTATCAGCTTGGATTTAATTTCTTAACTAAAGAAAAATTTCTCTCAAGATTCAAGCTGCTGCCTTCCTATGCAGCAATAATTTGTACAGAAGTGCTGTGTGTATTAGACCATCTACATGTTTGCTAAGTTAGAGAACTGTAAGTAGACTCAGCATCCAGTTTAACATTTCATTGTAATCTATTCATATGCTAATTAATACCTAATCATAAAGCTCCTAATAAGTATACTAGATATTATTTAGATTCACAATCATTATTTTTTAAAAGCTAATGACTTAGAGCATATAGAATGGTGAAAATAAATCAAAGTCATCTCATGCTACACAATTTGCTTAAAATATTTTTCAAAAAAGAATAATTAGCTCTTATGAAACTTATGAGAGTAACATCAATATTAGGACAGCAAAAATAGTGGCAAACATGAAACTCCATGGATATAATTGCATAAGATTTATTTTACCAAACTCCTTCCCCCTGTCAATGCATAAAATCCTAACATTTGTATTAAAGGAAAGAGCTCACAAAGCGTGTTAACAGACTATGTCTGTTTCATACAATTAACCCTGTACTCTCGTCAACAAAAAATCGGTGTATTTAAATAGCAGAGGAGTAAAGCCCATGGTTCATTCATTGCTGTGGGGAAAGAGAGGGGCAGGATATCAAGAAAAGCCAAAACAAAACCCAGAAAATGGCTTGGCAAACAAACAAGCTGCAACAGAATGCTAAGCCCTTCTGGTAAAGATCTGGATAATGTCCTGGTCACACATAACCTTTAGCTACATCCACGACTTCCCTAAAGAGGCTCCCAAGTTCAAATCATGGAAGTGACAACTATGTCACTTCTCTCTCTAACAGTAACCTCGACAGCCATGTTTTGTACCCTACTGTCCTCAGATGGGCTACACAGAGAGTTACTGACTATTATTCTACTACCTACCAACAGCCAATCCACTTACGGTTATACTAGTATTTAATTGATGAAAAAGCTGTTGATGATGAAATTTAACTATTAATACATTCCGCAATAGGAATACTGAAAGTGGATAAGAAGTGCATAAAAACCATTCATATAACATGCTTGTAACAGGTTTACTTGGTGTACATCAGTACCTTCACAGCTCATGGCTACAAACAAGCAACAGCTACCTGCAATGACCATTAAAGTGATTATGATAGACTATTCTAAAAGTTTAAGTTATATAACTTAACTCTTCCTGTGAACGCTTAAGGCTTCTATTCTTCCTGGAGGAGAAAGGGATCATTCTGTAAGAACTGTTCATACTCTCAGCAAGCACTTCAAATCAATTGCTTATGAACCACCTACAGACTAAAATTATTTCAAGACTAGTTTTTGCTTTCAATATATTGTTGCAGTTGGCAAGAAAAACAAAACTCACAATTTAAAGTTACAGGCAGTTGCCTGGGTTATTCAGTTACACAACTGTTAACATTTCTATGTAAAAGATCACACAATAAATTTTCAAATAGCCAAGCATCATCTATGCTTGCAAGGTTAAGTTAAGGGCACAAGAACACATGTTGAAGCACAACACATTAGCTCATGCCATGTGTTTTGGACTCTCCTTTTCATCTCTACATTCATTCCAGCGCTTCAGGGAAGGGCCCTCCATGGACAGAGCCTGAGCGTGCTCCTGGTACTTCTGACAGAAAACAAAGGCACTTGTCAAAGCTCTGTTCAAGAAAGCGCTAAGCTTGAGTTATGTTTTCGTCTTCCAAACTACAAACACCAAAACTGCAGGCTCCAGTCTGGAGTTTTTGTGTTTCCATACCTATCAGGGTGACTGAGAACTCCTATCCTCTCCCGCGATAGCCTCCCTCTTCTAAATCTCATTGGGACTAAATATAAAGGACAGAAAGAAACAGATAGAAACACTCCCCACACCCGGCATCAGCAAAGTACAGAGGCAGGGTAAAAGTGTTACAGCAGGTGACACCACCTAAGAAATCCCACAATGCCAGTGCAATTCCGGCAACTTATTCCAGTCTCAACTCCTTTGAAAGTGTTTGTTTCCACATTTCCATCAGGTATTCTTAATTTCTTTAAACTAGTTTGCCGGTCACCAGGGGAAAAAAGCAATAGACAGAAAAGAAAATACAGAAAAATGAGCTTCCCATCACTTTTTACTGCTCAGTTCTAGATTTATATAAAAAAGCTCCTTAAATGTCTGCTCATATCAGCACATTGATTGTACTGCACTTCCTGCCTTTACTTTTTTTTAAAAAAAAATCCTTTTCCTTTTATTCCAAAAGTTCTACCTAGAATAAGAGAACTCCATGAAGAATCAGTGGTAATCAGGACAAGAAGAAAGCCTGTCCTGGCCACTGCACATGCCCATCTTCACACTCCTCGATTCAAAGGAGCCGCGTGTTTAACTGCTGCTACACCTGCACACAAATTACAACTATTAAACAAAGCTAGCAGCTGCTTACTGAAAAATATCCTTAAGAATTGCAAAACAAAGCTGCACCAATGTTGAAATAAAAGGATATTTTAAAAATACATTAACAACTTCATAAAAAAAATAAATATATATTCTCACATGGTGTATTCCTTTTTTTTTAACCAAGTGGTTAAAAGCACGCTGCTCTTACTCAGGTTTAAGAGCACTGTGAGCTAGCATTTTCAGAAGTATCGATGTGATTCAGGCCATGCAGCCTGACTCAGTTTGAAAGCAAACCCTATTTGAAGAAATGAGGAAAAGACAAAAAGCATTGGCTTTTCTGGCTGTCACCTTTCCGTATGTGGAAAGACAGTTTTGCCTGGAAACACAACTCACTTGTTTGATTATCTATTCACATTTAATTTCATGGCGTTCTCTAAGCAAGGGGATCAAAAGTCTTTTTCAGCACAGACATTTGAAAAGTGAAACAGCTCACAGAAAAAGGACTCCAATAAATATCTGAAATATTAAATGCTGTTGGGAAACAGGCCAGGGGTTATGCACAGACCCACTGCATCAACTTAAAGCAAAAGAATAAGGATGGAAGCTGATAAAATTATTTCTAATGTTTCAATCTTTAAACAATTTGATTCCGATTAAAAGTTCTGTTTGTTTTAAGTCACTGTTTTTAGCTGCTAAGCGTAACAAGGAAACAATCAGAACCATGACAGAACTGACCTACCCTCCAGGGCTGCAGAAAACCTTATGCTTTATGGCCAAGCAGAAGGGAATCCGCCCAGATGTGCCAAGTCACCGCTTCTCAGGAATACTGCATTATCATTCTTTGATATTTGACTTTTTTAAATTGGACAGATTTCCACATTCCATGCAATTGTGTATTTTTCTAGTTCATTTCTATAACTGAACAACAGACACTGGACAGGCACCTGTACAGGGGCCAATCAAGCTGTCCCATCTAGAGGCTATGCACACGTATTCCACTTCTGAATGTATAGCACTCCACATCTGTTGGAGCATTAAAAAGAAAAAAAAAAAAAAACCACAGCTTTTTTTATCAGCTCCTCAACTGGGTACATTATATAAACTGACAAACATACGAATAGAGAACAAAATTGAAGGCAAGTAAACAGCATGTCATTAGCAAGGAGCTGACAGATGTTTGGAGATGTGATAGACAAATTAGCATCTCCAACATCAAAACAAGTTCTCCAGCAATGGATAGAAAACTTGACAGATCCAAAGATAACCATCTCCAGCACTGCTCCCCACCAGCAATACCTTGCTCCCTAAGCCAACCACAGCAAGCTGTGCACCAGCAGGTAATTTGCTTTCTCTTCCTAGAAAAAGAGGTTTAAAGACCAGAACTCTCTCACATGCACTTAGATGGACACAGAAATACTGTTACTGCTGAAGGTCATGCAAGGCAGGAGCTGCAAGCTCAGAAATATTTTAATTTCAAATCCAGACACACAGAAGAACAAGTGAAAAACAAACAGCTTCAACACCACAATTTTATTTTAACCTCTTCAGGGGTCAAGAGATCCCCTGCTGCTGCTTTTTGAAAACAATTTTCCTGAAGCCCAAAACTGCGCAGTGCTATACAGACACAATGGTCCATATTAACATATGGGAGACATTTGCAATGCTAATCACCAAGGGATGGGATGGTAATGTTATTTAGAACATTAATCCTACCATAAGATCATCTTAGATTTACCCAAACAGATTTGCTAGCGGATTTGCTGAAGGTACATCATGGTGGAGGTTGCCATGGGAACGCGGTACAGCTCCACACTTTGCCATGACAACCAGGCCTCCCTGGAATACTAATGAGTGCCCATGGCAACGCAAAGCTGAAGATGAGATGTCTGGAGACCAAATATTTCATGTATCATTTATAACAAAAACTATAAATATATTTGTACATTTCCCGTATGAGATTTGACGGTTTTTGGAACCCTGCAAAATGTTACATATGCGGCAATATTGCAGAGCGCAAAAATTATGTGGCTGTAGTACAAACGGAAAATCCTATTTCAGGGCAACGCTAGGGTTGAAGCACAGTTCCACAAACAAGGAAAAAATCTGTAGTCAACACGCCCAAAGTTCGCATCATTTCGCACATAAACACTGTCGTCAGCCCATGATGTGTCCATTATCTGTATGCAGTGCTTGGTGTATTCCACGTCCACCAAAAAGGCATTGTTCTTACCCAGTGCAGAACACATTCCTGTTCTCCATATGGCAGCTACTGCAATTCATTTTGCACGGACAGACAACATAGCTAGCTCAGAAAGACTCACGACGAGATCCCCATTACTTTATAGGAATGTTCCAGCAACTCAGTGTGTGAGCAGTGTTTTTCATTTATTTGTTTACAGAAAAAAAAAAAGGATCCACTGTTGAGAGTTACATATCAGAACAAAATGTTGGTATTAAAAGTGATAAAATTATCAGTTAAGTGACATCTGGTGCAATTATTTTTTAAATACTCTCTCTGAAGATGAATTTCGGAATACTTTCCGGAAATTTTAGACAAATTATCAAAATCCAAGACATTTTCAGGTACTCTGCCAGCAACCACTTATCATTTAAAAAAGAGGTGGCACCAGCTTGTCCCAGAAGCACTGTATGTGATAAGTCACATCAACAGACAGAAGAATTTTAGGTCACAGAAGACCTCCCAGGGATCACAAGAGCCAGGATTCAGCTCACACCAGCAGTGGGGAAACCAAAGCTAATTGCATCTAAAATTTTAACTCCTGGTCTTATTATTTGCTTCTATAACCTAAGAATCCTTGCATAAGTATTGAAAATACAAAAATCAAGCATTAGATATAAGATTTTATTTTCTTCTCTCCCTCAACACCCATGCAAGAGCACTCAAAACATCATCTGTGACATATACTTATTAGCCATCCTCCAGGTGCAAATAGATCAACTGTGGCATTTCCTAAAAGACAGAGCACCGAGGTCAGCAATAAGGGATAAAGCAAGGTGCTTCGTGTAAGACATTTCACAATAATCTCATGGTTGCAGAGCTTCTCAGGTGCCAGATTCTCACTGCTTTTGAGTGACTGCAACAACTGATGCGATCCCAGCGGTAAAACTCCAGACCGCTGTTCCTTCAGCAAATCTCCTCAAGCCTAGAAGAGGCAGCCCCACAGGACAGAAGTTATTTTTCTGACCTAGGTCAGATGCATCAGTTAGACTCACCCAGCTTGAAGAGGCCAGAAGGAAGCACAAGTACACACACTCACGAACTCCACAAGACAGGGTACAAAGAGGCCTGCATTCCCTGACAGAGAATCATCTCACAGCTGTAACCCAAACATGACTCATTCTCCACTTTGCTGCAGGAATGTCAAAAACCAAGTAGGCTGGAAGGACTTTCTTCATTCGGGGCCAAAGTGTTACAGAATAGATAAATCTCAGTAGCAGCATAACCTACAACCTGGACTGATCTCTGACAAACCTTCTTCTGCTTCCAGTTACTGCTGACTGCTGCCACAGTGGACTGAACACACGTATACAAACACATAATATTAAATCAATGGAATCACATTCAGCATTATCAGATCAGTGTAAGCACTAGCTATGATTACATTAAGAGTTTTCAGTGAATTGCAGGAATGTATTAACAGGTTTGGAGCGACCTGAAGAAGAGGTGTGGGATGAAATAGCAACACCAGGCCAAGTGCAAGGTCCTACACATGGGTCATGGCAATCCCAGGCACAAATACAGGCTGGGCAGGGAATGGATGGAGAGCAGCCCTGAGGAGAAGGACTTGGGAGGGCTGGTGGACGAGAAGCTCAACATGAGCTGGCAATGCACCCTTGCGGCCCAGAAGGCCAACCGCATCCTGGGCTGCATCAAGAGGAGCGTGGCCAGCAGGTCGAGGGAGGTGATTCTCCCCCTCTACTCTGCCCTGGTGAGACCCCACCTGGAGTACTGTGTCCAGTTCTGGAGCCCCCAACATAAGAAGGACATAAACCAGTTGGAGAAGGTCCAGAGGAGGGCCACAAAGATGATAAGAGGGCTGGAGCACCTCTCCTATGAGAACAGGCTGAGAGAGTTGGGGCTGTTCAGCCTGGAGAAGAGGAGGCTCCGGGGAGACCTGATAGCGGTCTTCCAGTACCTCAAGGGGGCCTACAAGAAAGACGGGGAGAGACTGTTCAGTAGGGCCTGTTGTGATAGGACAAGGGGTAATGGTTTTAAAATAGAGGGGGGTAGATTTAGATTGGACATTAGGAAAAAATTTTTCACAATGAGAGTTGTAGATCACTGGAACAGGTTGCCCAGAGAGGTGGTGGAAGCCCCATCCCTGGAAACATTAAAGGCCAGGCTGGATGAGGCTCTGAGCAACCTGACTTGGTTGGAGATGTCCCTGCTCCTTGCAGGGGGGTTGGACTAGATGACCTTTGAAGGTCCCTTCCAACCCTAACTAGTCTATGATTCTATGAAAATGAAGGCCATGGCCCTGGTATTGAATTTAGGATCTATTTCCTTGAAATAGTATCATAGAACAAAAAAAAAACCATTAAGTTCAATTAACATTTTTGTTTCATAAGCTTCAATTAACATAGATTAAGTCACAAACAAAAATAGAAAAATTGCAAACTACTTCAAGAAGTTTGACACACTGCAGGATTAACAGATTGCAACAACCATAACCCGTGGTGGACCTTCAGGCAACAAAGTTTTCCGCAGAGGAACAGAGCTTACACTATTTTTGTGATCACACACAGCATTACTCAGTGCAAAATTTGCCTTCTTATATCTAACCTGGTTGTACAAGACTGAATCCAGTTATTAACTTTTAACTATTTTAATTCCACTAAAGACTGAATCCAGTTATTCATTTTTAACTATTTCAATTCCACTAAATACTACAGTGTCCAACATACAACCCAGCCTTTCTTCCATCAGCACTTTGAGATCCAGTTTTAACAGGAACTGATTATCAAGATGGAAAAAACACATTTGCGTTAGATGTCAAGATTACACAACAGATGTCAAGATTACACCTGTGCGTGTGGTAGAAACTGCTCTTTTATTCCAATCCCTGTTTTTCCATAAATATTTTGGGTTGGTGTGTCCCCCCGCAAAGCTGATATTTGTCAGCTGTCCTAAGAGAAGCCAATAATTTCTGCATGTCTGGGGCTGGAGGCCTCTTTGTACATCTGGACATTCTATTTCTTCACAGTAATAAATGCCAAGTAACAGTAGTTATGCTGTACGTAAAACAAACTTACACAATTCTTGTTCCAGCTAAGAGCCTGAAGAGTCTCTCCACTTACAGTTGAGAAGCAAAGAATACTACTATCTCCTTGATTCCATCAACACTGAAACATCTTGCACAAGGTCTCTGATCAAGGACACGCTTCCACACATGCCCTGCTCTCTCTGCTCAGGAAACTTTTGACCCCCTCCCATTGCACGGCCCTGAGCATACACAACATACACAAACCACCACGTACTGTTCATTTCAGTTCTTGCATGTGAAGAACCTTAGGAGCTCATCTGAAAATCCATGTGGGTCACATACATGCAGGATATGTGCATGCAGAAGAGCAGTCTTGCATATGTGGGATGCACGTGCACAGCATGACTAGTGTGGGACAGTGTTCTGTAGACTTCTCTGCATTGTTCTGGAAAATACAAGGACTTGTCTTATACCAAAGGCTCTGCAGCACTGCTAGAGGTGGTTCTCAGGAAAGCAAGGCAAGTTAAGAACATTAACAAGATGCCATTTCCCAAATTAGAGTGTCTGAGTAATTCCTCTCTGAGATAATTCCAATAACAATTAAAAAGGTCTCATCTTCTGGAAGTTGTGGGAAATGCCATGAGTCCCATTTAAGAAATACCCTAGTCAGTTTGGACTATTAGAGCCTTAAATCTTCTTAATCCTTCACACTCTATTACTTATTTTGTGTTTCCTTGCAAAAAAATTGACACCTTGTCTGCATATTTTTTTTTAAACTCCCTCTACTCAGTTAATATACTTAGTTTGTGATGACCTTTTATTCTTCCTCCCCCCTCTCCCATGCTACGGGTATTGAATAGCTGTCTTACTTCAGGGAACAGCCATAAACGTGAATGATGGCACTTGAACCTGCTAAACTGATGAAATGCTGAAAGGAGGGATCAATTATCAGGGAAAGGCAAGGGAAGCCATACATAACACTGCAGACAGAACAAAGAGCTGGTACGGCCCCTACCTAGACACAATCACAAAAAAAAAGGAAAGAAGTATTTAGAAATGCTTTCTTCATTGCAGCTAGAGGTATCCATCTTAGACCAAGGCAGCAACGCAAGAGCAAAACGCACTTACACACTGAATTTTTCATAAGGAAGGGAAGAGAAAAGGCCCTGTGTGTTTGGGCAGAAGCAGATGAGGTTTGGCTGTTCCAATGTTTCATTCAACACCTATCTATCCATTAGGACACTGAAAGCCTATAGCGATGTGTTTCAGACAAGAGGCGTTCACTTCCACATCTCCTTGTTCAAATGCATGCAAAGAAAAGCGTAGGAGAACACAAAGCTGCAGCCTTCCTGGGCATCGACTTACCCAGCTCAAAGCACAAAGATTATACAGGGGAACAGCCCCCAGAAGCCTAAGCTTTAAAGCAAAGCAGCAATTTCATTACTTTTCAGCCAAGATGCGTCAAACAATAGCCAGTACAAAAAGCACTCCCAGGGAAGGCGACAGCCAAGGGCTCGGCAACCGCGGGCCCTCAATGCCATCTACCGGCCACCCGCACCTTCTGCGACCGCCGCTCCACGGGCAGGTGGGGTGCCAGGCTGCCGTGGGAACGCTCCCAAAATGCCCGAGTGTGGGTGAATATATTCTAATTAACTACAGCGTGACTGGAAACGCTGGACAGCGTTGGACAGCACGCCTTGGCACAGATAGCGTGTATTTAGAACGAGTCTCTCTATGCCTGCTCTGGTACAGAAATTCTACCCAAGCATGGAAATGGCACTGACTTACTGTTCAGTTCTGATCCTGCTGCTTTCACTTGTTCAGTGAATGAATTATTCCTTCCCCTACACTTGTCATTCATTTCCCAACGATACCAGCTTCAGAGCCATTATGCAGTTAAGCTCCAACAACAAACCAAAAGGTATTACCTTTTATTAAACCAACTGATACAGGTGGGAGAAAGGAGAAAGACATTGCATACAATAAAATCCTTGTACAGTTTCCTCTGTTCCCAAGATATTATAAAAGCCAAAGGTTATACAAGTCTACGTGAGACCTTTTCTTTTTATATCTTGAAACTACTACTGCTAAAACAGTACCACTGGAATTACTAACACCACCCACCCACCAGTAGCTCCAGGACTCTGTTTTCTTTGGCTTTTTCACAGTATGTGTCTCCCAGCTCCAGGATATTTGTTTTAAGATGAGTGTCTGGCGTTGCCATCACACAGAGAAAAGCCTGCTCTGCAACATCACCCAAGAGCGATATTTAGCAAAATTACAACTGCCCCATGAGACTATAAAAAGTGTGCCATGTGATTGATTCATAACACTTTGCCACAAACACCAGGGTGGGGGGGAAGTGTCGGTGGCATGTACTAGCAAACACGATTCAGAGCCTTGCAGGGAGGCATGGAGGTGGTTTTTTATTTTTAACATGACTAAAAATGGAATTAATTTGTAGCACATACTTGATGAACAAGTTGTGAAATATAGTCAGGCAGAGGGAGAAACAGTGAAGTGAGGACTTGTAAACAGGAGTGACCACATTCAAATTTATCCTTCTAGTTTTTTCTTAAGATTCACCAAATATTGAGCAAGGGTGGTGATAGTCATGCATGTTTTTACTTCGATCTCTCAAAAGCAGTAAGCTACTCACAGTTAAATGTCTTGCAGAAAAAAATACTAGAATGCTTGAAATAATGCAATAAATACAACTAATAATCAGGAAATGATGCTCAGGCTCTATTCCAGTACTTGTTTGGAAATGGATATGGATCTTTGTAGTCATTCTGCTTGACCTGAATCAGTGAAACGTGGCAAAATAATACCATACAGTGATTGCTGGGAAAGAGTGATAGAATGGGTAGTTGCTTCTAGCAAATATGCAGGAAATTAAAGTGGCTTCCTTCCTTCGCTCCCAAAAATGGCCTGAGTACCTGAAGCATAACTTAGAGGAAGCAGTTAAGCAGCACAGATAACAGGATGCTTAGATACTGACAGCAGACAAAGATATACACAGAGGTGAAAGTGTTATGAAGGAATAAAACAAGGAATGAGCTTGGTTTCTGGTGAGTAAGGAGAAGCTATCCATGTAATTCACAAAAGAAAATTTGAATATCTACAGAAAAAGAGTTATAGAATAAAAATAAGCGGAAATAGTTACCCTTATCCAAGCATTTTTCTAAGATAATTTAAGAGTAAAGAAATACTAAATGCAATTGCAGTATGCACATTCATGTTATGACACACTGGAGCCAGCAGTGCAGGGCAGAAGTTTTAGCCATGCACAACTGCAAAGCTTCAAGAGAAGACCTACTGCACGCACGCTTCCTCACTGGTCTGCGTGTATACAGTGGTCCTGTGCTTTTCAGAAAGCATCAGGCTCACAGCACACGCTAAGAAAGCTTTCCGTGTGTGCAGCAAATCCAGTAATTTTGCTTTGCATCAAGCCTTACTGCACGTTGGCAGAAAGGTGAAACAACATATGCACTGTAAGTCTGCTGCTTTCTAGCAGCACTGAACGTAACACATGAAACAACAATAAATACGTACGTTCATGATTCTTTATAGAAAACAGAGCGCTCTAAATATACTCCTGCCGGAGAGGAAAGCCGTACGTAAGGCACAAGAGCCATCACATCCAACAAGGCAGTTCACTGTTTTTGACACAGAGTCTGATCATCCAGCCTCCTAAGAAATTTAAAGCTCCTGGCCATCATCAGAAGTTTTATAAGCTTATCATGGAATTTTCCATGGTTTTGATGAGACGTGTCTTTCGACTGAAAAATGGCATGGAAGACTAAAATCAACAGGTTTTAACTACACCATTAAAAGACTACAACAAGCTAAACACATCCTCTCCCTGATTTTATTTATCTTTGTTGTTGGGGCAGTGGGTGAGTTGCTTGTTTGGTGTGTCCCCCTCCCCCGCTTACAGGAAAGGCAATGGTAAATCACCATTAGCAAATAGATTAATAAGTAAATTTACTTTACCGATCTAGTCAGGTCAGCTAAGGAGCACTAACAGTGAAGGTTAAAAATACAACACCTCAGGTCGTTTTGCAGTAAGCTTTGTTACTCTGATCGTGCAGGCCCATAATAGACAGTGAGCAGAGGTGAATGTCTGAAAGCACCAGAGCAGGTGATCAGTGTTAACACCTTAAGAGCAATTCCAAATTTCTACTGCTACTGAAGTGTTCCTGCTGATCGCCGCACTCCAAGACCCTTCTCATTTCCTGAGCTCACATGCTATAAGACAAAGCTCTGCAACATAATTATTCTCTCAAATACATTTTTAAACAACAAAATCTGCTCAGTGCAGAACACCAGACTGGTGTAGGTCACCTTTAAAGTATCAATATATCTCTCAAGTGGTCTGAAAACAATACCATCTGCCTTAGTGTCCTGTGTTTCAGTAAACAAACATCACATCACTGCACTGCACACCGCCCTTGGAGAGCACTGCATTGGTTGTCGGCTGTGTGCAATCCTACCTGGAACGCATGCAAATGTAAGCTTAACAGGACAGCCACCATTTCCTGCTACTGACATCCATATTGCTGATAGTAACAATCATCAGAAATCCAGAGGTTTTCATTAAGTAACTGAGTTGTATATTTTCTTGATGTTTTCTCAATGGGCAGGATTCTGGAGTATCTAATCAGAAATTGTTGTACTAGAAAAACCCTTTTTGAACTTTCTGTGCATTTATTAAAGTCTCTCTCCCTGGTCAAAAATTGTGTCAACCACAAAATGACAAATTCCCTGCAGAGGAGGACTGTGATATACGCTGTAGTGATGATGTTCAAGTACATGCTTATGAGTATTTGGAAAATAATTTCAAAATTAGAGAGTTAAATGCCACTTCTAGCAAAGCAAAGTTCTCTGAATATTGACACCTCTGATTTAATTCACAGCCCTTACAAGATGGGAATATGCTTTTGAGTACATCCATTGACATATACTTGATACAGGAGGATTAAACTCAACCATAACCGAAGACCCCTTCTCGTAACGGGTATTTGTTTCACAATTCTAAGGGCCTTCTTACACTAAAATAGCAAACTGTTTTGTTTGTTTTGCAATGCTATTGCTAAACAACAGCTGTTAACCCCCAGGCTAATAGTTAAGGCACTAGACACTTTGCAAAGAAATCTATTTTTCACACACAAGAAGTGAAGGATCACTGGCTTTTGGATTTCTGGGAAACTGGGAGACAGATGCAGTCCCACCCAGCACTGCCATCAGAAGGGAGAGGTCCCCCTTCGCCTGCCCCCAGCATCACTCCACAGACCCCCTGCAAACCTTTTTAACTCATTAAAGCAGCAACTGCCCACTCCCCCTCCCAATAAAAAAAAAAAAAAAAAAAAAAAAAACAAAACACCCACCAA